>VNJR01012396.1:0-20157 GCA_008042585.1 Drosophila punjabiensis | reverse complement strand
CTCCTCGGTGACTACAGGTGGCGGACCACGGGGGGTGTTTGAGGGTTCCTCTGCAGGACAAGCTTCTGGTTTCCCGCTGGCCACTGGCTCATCCACTTCCTCCTCCTCCACGGACTGAACGCGCAATAACTCTGATTCATCAGCCTCAGTGTCCTGGGATATCTTGGACGTCTGCCGGTCCATTCGCTTCTTCTGCTTCTCCATCCTGGCAGCCACCTCGGCCTTTTGGATGGCATCCAGCATGACCTGCTGCTTCTTTTGCTGGGCCTCCTCGCGTTCGAGGAGAGTCCTCCGCTCGAAATCCAATCGCTCCTGCTCCAAGTGCTTCTGCCTGCGCATGCGCTCCTCCTCGATGGCCTCCTCCTGCCGATGACGCTCTAGCTCCCACTTTCGGATCAACTCCCTCTCGTGAAGTTGCTTCTTGATGGCGTTATGATACTCGGCAGCCTTGCGCCGCTTGTCCATCCTCTCGGCCAGCGTGTGGGCATCAAGTGGGGCATTCTGGCCTCGCAGATATGTGGAGGAGGACTGCATGGACTGGACATCGTCCTCGCTATCCTTGAGATCGTGCATGCCGCGGTTGAGCCAACTCGGTGCCTGCTGGGATGCTGCATGGCCGCCGTTGAAGTTGGCCCAGCGAGCACGCTCCCGTTCGTGCTGCTCGTGAACGTAGAAGTCGCCGTGCTCCGGATTGCCGATGTGCACCTGGTAGGTGTTCGAGGTCGACACGTCGCGGCTGAGGCTCATGTTCGAGGAGCTGGGCGGAGCGGGCATGTAGCAGTATCTGAAAGGAAAGGGAAACAAGAGATATTTAAATTTTCAGGTAAGAAAATTACTAAAAGGAAAACCATTTCTTATTTGTAATGTAAATATTATTCCAATAATTATAGTGTATATAAACTTCGGCTTCCCGAAGTTTGATTTTCTCCTAATTAATGTTAATATTAAATTTACGACTCTTTCAATTCAACTTATTCAATTAACAACTATTAAATTAATATTCCTGTTCAACCCAGTTTAATTACTCCCCTTCTTTAATTGCTCTTTTGTTTGTTTTCTGTGTGTGATTGGGTCACTTGGTTACACTTACCCATCGGCCATGTAGCCGTCGGCAGCCAGCGGCTCATATCCCTGCCCTGGCACACGTCGTCCCTTGATGGTGTACGCCTTGCTGAGCGGATTTCCCGGAGGCGGCAGTGGATGGGGAAGGGGGTTGGGAATTGGGCCCGGAATAGGTGCAGCTGCAGTGCCTGCCTGTATCGATCGGCGGAGGCGTCGGCACCCATCCGCACCCCCACCGACGGCACCCAGGACTCCGCCTGGGGCTCCGTCCAGGACACTGGCACTCCCCACCCCACTAATGCTCTCGATTTGGCTGGCGCCGTCGTTGAACCAAATGTCAGGGGTGTGGGGATTCTTGGGTGTATCGCTCAGATAGCCGGAAGTGTCCTCCTCCTGGCAACCGGCAGCCGCCTGGGGATTGTTGTTGTTTAATCGATGTGGCCCCCCGTTGCCGGGATCAATGTCAGTTGACTTCCCTGCTGCTCCTGCTGCTTGTCCTGCTGCTCCTGGTTTTTCCTGGTGTCTCACCCTTTGACGAATTGCTGGCAAACTGGGACTCCGCAGGCGCTGCTGCTGCTGCTGCATATGTTGCTGCTGCTGCTGCTGTTGCATTAGAAGTTGCTGGTGCAGTTGGTGCTGCTGACCCTGTCGCGAATGCTGCATCCTGCCCTTGGCCGTTTGCAGGGATGTGGGAACCAGGTCCATGTAGCGAGCCGGGTTCTGCATCTGGCGGGAGGTCATGCCGGGGGCATAGCTGCCCCTTCTGGTTCGACGATACATGGACTCGTCCTCGTCCTCGAAATCCGCATCGGCGTCCGCGTCCAGGTCCTCGATGTACCGCTCCAGCTGGTTCATATAGGCCTGGTTGCCCTGCCTGTAGTCCTGCGGGCGGATAATCAATTGTATATCCTGCTGCGGGGCCCGGCGCGAGTGACTGGAGGTCTGGTTCGAGGTGGAACTCTGGCTGAGATCCAGATTCGAGTAGTAAGTGCGAATGGAGGTGCGCTCGATCTTGTGGTGCGAGGTGTGCTGATGATGGTACATCTCATCCATGCGAGCGATTTCCTCTAGAAATTCAAGAATTATTTCATTTATATTATCATTTTTAGCAGGGATTTTGTTAGTTTTGTGGACACACCTCTCTCCTTGGCCCATTGCTGCTTCTTCAAGTCCAACAACCTGTGCGTTTGCCTGGCCTCTGGTCCCGTAATCATGTCAGTTCATTGCACTGTCGCTTCCTAGACCAGAAATACCAAAGGTCGACTAGAGTCCAATCCAATCTGCAAGCTCCAAAGCTCCCCAAAAAAGACACCACCGAAGCACCGTAGCACCACTCCAAGGCTGTGCAGGAGCCTCACTGAAATTCCTTCGAACCCGTGGCAGAGCCAGGCGAAATTCGATTTGTTTTGCATTGGAATGCCAGCGGGTTGTCCTGGCAACAAGGGGCTCCATTCAAGGAGTAAACAAAGGTAGTTGTAGCTGCCCTTTCAAGGGGTTATGATGGGTTGAGTGTTGAGTTTCTTAAAAGCAATAAAAAGCTATGATTTTATTATTTAAATAAATTGTGCTTTGTTTTTTATTAAGCGACTTAAATAAATTCTACATTTTTATAAGACAACAATTTAAAGTTAAATTGCGATCAGAAAATTTTATCATTAATTTTTTACTTATTATTAAGTTTGAAAAAGATTTAATCCCATTAAAAGAACCCTTATTTAAGGGTTTGGAATATTAACAATAAAAGTTAAGGTATCTGCTACTCACTAGCTCCTTAAAGGTAACCTTCCTTTTTCGTTTTCGATGGGGGCAGTCCTTGCACTAGCTTTTGGCAGTGGGTTAATGCAGTCGGGCGAACTTGTTATGTTGCAAGGGGCGCCCAGGAACTGAACTGAACTGTCATCATCGCGTGCCCGTTGCCTGTTCCAAAAATACACACTCTATTTGCTGTTGCTTGGTTCGAATTAAAGGAACAACCAAGAAAACAAGGAAGCCTCCGCCCCTGGTGGTGCTATCGAAATAGGGCTGTGGATGGGCCTGTGACCTATCGATTTTCCATCACGGCGCAGACTGTCTCCGCACGCGTAAGTTCAATTACCGCATATATGGGAGAGTATGATATATGTGTGTATATATGAACTGGCAGAAGGAGAAACGCAACAAGTTATCAAGTGGGATCTGGGGTGCCCCCGAGGCTGGCGTAGGTGTAAAATGCAGAACGAACGTCCTTCGCGCGGATACCTCCTTCTATCTCTGCTCCCTCCATTCGATTAGCGGAGGGACCAACCTACCCGAGCTCTGGGAATTTATTTCCCATGGTCAAAATAGAAATGGCCAATACAGATACAGGCTGGGGAAATATCTCATAACCCATTTTCCATAAACATACACACAGAGAGACCACAGAGCCAGATCGACCGCAGAGCTGCCTGCCTTCCTTTCCGATTTTTCTCTGCCTTTCTGTGGCTATAGTGGTGGCGGTGGTGGTGGTTCGGTGGTGCTGTTGGGTCTGTTTTATACGCGTGGGCGTTGAAATCACTGCCAGTCAAAAGGTCATGTTATGATCTTGAGCGAACTATGTGTCTAAGCATGAGAGCATGGGAGCCGCGGTCCCGTGAGCTGAGCTGTGCCGAGCGGAGTCACCGGAGACTCAACTCGCGTCGAGTGGAGTCGAGAGCAAGGCCCAGTCTCAAAGACAGACACCCAGCGAGCAGGAGCACTGAAAAAATATATATATTAAATAATTTATTAAAGTTTTAAAGAGCTAATATATTGGTATTTTTGAATTTAACAAGAATTTTAAATATATAAATATATATTCAATCTCTCCACACAAATTTCTCCCAGTGCCCAGAAAAGGAGCAGCTTGAGATCAGGCCAAAAGAGAAGTCGCCCCCGACTGGGACCAAGAGCGAGAGGGGGAGTGGCACAGACAGAGACGGCAATCAAGAAATCCCACTTGATACAAGTGCATTTATAAGACATTATAATGAGTTTTTATAAACTTAAACAGGGTCGCCGGCGACCAGCCTTAGGGCGTCACTTAACTAGACGAAGCCCCGCTTCCCGCTCCCAACTCTCGGCTCTCGGCCTTAGCTCCCTCGCTCCAGATGATCTCTGGACATTGATCATGATGAAGATCCTCAAGATCAAACCGGGATCATCAAGATCATAATTGCTTATGCAGCTGGGTCAAGAGTTGAAGACCCCGTCGTCCCCCATGTGAGCACATGTCACCACCATTTCGAGATTTCCCCCTTTTAATAGAGAGTCAAAGAGAGGGAGATGGCGAAGGAGACCCGAAAAGAAAGTGATCATGCCAGGAGTGATGATCGGCTGCGATCATGTCCGCTGCCATTTAGGCAGCAATTTCCATACATCTTCCAGTCCAGGCCAAGTCCGGGCATTTTCACTTGGAGCGGTCAGCAATCAATTGAATGATCGCCGGACGATGAGACGATCGGACGATCGGCCAGCTCGATCGCTCTATTCAAGCGGCCGATGTATCATTTAGCGCATAACCCCAATACACCTACCAATAAACAAACAAGCCAAATGCCTAATAATTGTAATTTTCCATATTTTTGTCGAGTCTACGATCGGAGACGAATGCGATGAACTCAAACACGATCGGGCCCCGAAGGCAAAGGAGTCGTTTAAATGGCAGATAGAGAGAGATATATGCACATGTACAGCAGGGGTCAAAATGGGAGTATATGGTACTAAAAAGCTGTCTGCAATTGTATTACAAAAATTTTAGATTTATTATTTTTGCTTGATTGGTATTTAAAAGCTTGCATATCTTATGAAAATATCAAAAATTATCTTTACTTTAATCTAATTACGTTATGTATAAATTCAAGAAAATTATATTTAAATTATTTGTCCTTACAAATTTACTTATTAAAAATTTGTAGAAAAAATGTTTAAAGTATTATTCGTACTCCTACAGAGTCAGTAGTTATTTTTGTAATGGTTTTACTTGATCAAAATTTTAAACCGATTTCAATTTATTTTCTAATTTTATCAATTGCACCTAGTATTCCTTCCACAACTGTCCCTATTTATAGTTGGCGAGGGAGAGCATTAGACCATACATATTGATCAAAATTGATGATGTTGACACGAACTTTGAACGACTCTGATCGCCGTCCGCTTTCAAGGGTTTCTCAAGCGATTTTCATAAGTGATTCGGGCAACTCGTGTAGCAAACGACTTTAGGTTTCATCTCAAGTGAGAGTATCGCGCAATTGATATGTACAAAGGTATTTTTCGTTATGGATTTCGGGCTGCTGAAGACACTTGAAATGGTTTTCACAGCCAAGATCGATGGATCGATCGAGCCGGTTAATGGAGCTAATTTCGAAAAGACCAACAGGCTCTTGGAAATTGACATTTCGCCAGGCCTGGGACTGGTCCAGTTTGTAATTTTGTAACAGGTTGGCTGGCGGCTGTCTGACTTGAGAATTTAATTGTTCCGCTCTCGAAACACTACGTCGTAGAATATTTGAGAGACAGGCCAAATAGTTACGAACCGCGTTTGCTGCACTTTCGATCTGCCCAAAAATGGTCACCTGACCAGACGAAGGCCCAACGTTAGCGCCAACTGTCAGGTGCTCGGATATCTCCTCTTGCCACAGCTTTAGCTTCAGCTTCAACTTTGACTATGGTTCCAGCTCTAGCCACTCGCTTGTGTGAGCCACGAGTCGCAGTTGAAGCTGTAGAAGGCAAAAAGCAGGGAGTGTGGCCATGATAACTTTGCGATTACCTTTGCCAGAACCCAGAATGAATGTCGCACGATAAAGTTGGAAAGTGTATGTTAAGGCCATAAATAGAAAAGAGTTTTCTAATGTGGGAACTCAATTAGTCGCGGCTTAAAGTAAGCCAGGAATTTATCTTAAAAGAGATATCTGCCATACATGTATATAATTCGACTCAAGTCAAAAATTTTCACCTGATAAGTATAATTATTTATCTCTTTAATAATAAAGTTAAAAGTTCTGTTAGGTTTAAAGCAAACTCTAAGTCTAGCTTTAAAAATTTAACACATCTCAAGTGGGAATCGAAGATCTTAAATGCTTTCGGAATTTTACTTATTATTTATTGAGTTTAGGACTAGCTTAAAGTATTCCAAGCAAACCTCTTAATTCGAAACCTAAACGAGATATATCTTTAATATATTTTCTTTACTTTAAATAAGTTTCCCCAAAGAGTATCCTCCCCTTCGATCACTCTGCCGGTCCCCAGTTTACCTCTTTCCTCAGTGCATTTGCTTGTTGTCCTCGAAGCTGACAACATGTTACACTTTGGTCACTATAATGAGCCGTAATTAGTGACATCGGTGTATCTGCGACTATTGCAACTGACACTGTGGCAACTGCAGCATCCGAGCAATGCGACTGCCAGCGGTTGCGTGTGAAAAGTTGCGCGCTTTTTGATAATTGCCACAGAGCTGCTTCCATGTCTGCGTCTGCGTCTGCGTCTGAGTCCATGTCTGTCTCTAGATTGCTGGACGAGGAGCTGGACACTGGACACTGGACACTCGGGTGGCAAAGAGTTGGACGAGGAGAGCCAGAGCAGGCGATGGAGGAGCCGGACGTGTGATGACATGGCCATGTGTCAACGTCGTCGTCTACGTTGGCGGCGGTAAATGTCAGTGCGAATGAAAGGAAAACTGATTACACTTGACAAGTTCAAATTGTTTAGGGACAGCGACACTAAAGACCGAGAGTGAAAGCCTCAGCTGTCGAAGGTTTTTTCTTCATTTTTATTTCGTTTGCGTTTCGCGCTCCCCCAAAAATTTTGCCAGCTTTTCCTTAAGTATTCCTCTCTCTCTCTCTCATTGGCGAAAATCTGACCAGCAATTTCCCACCGCGGCGGGAAAAAAATCTTAAAATGTCCACTGATTGCCCGAGCTTGTTGTTGTTTTTGTTGTTGTTGGCCACATGCATGGCGGTTAAGGCCCGGCCCGAAGCTGCCTGCTTGGCCTCAACGCTGGCTAACGGTTAATACAGTCCATCATTATCAGAAATGCGTTTGCCAGCTCCCAGAGCCAGATCTCTGGCTAAGGTCAGTTTAGAGACCGAAAAATTGTTGCCTACAAAGTCCCCCACGAAAAGAACAAAAACAACAAAATTACGACAAAATATTCTCACAAGGCGCTGTCTGCACTGAAAGAAATAGAGTAAGTCAAAGGGAAGGCTAAATTGTAGTAAGAATTTCTTTTAACAATTAATTGCTATAATTTAATTGTTACTTAAAAAATATATATCAATTTGTGTGCTTTCTTAACAGGGTATCCAATCCATTATTAATATAATTTTTAATTTAATGTTTCCCTAAGATTCTCCTACCATATCCCTTGAATTTTCCTTAAGTGCATGTCTGGCTGGCTGGTTCTTCGCCAGGGAAGAGCTTCACTACATGAAACAGGTGTGGCACGTCGCAAAAAATGAAAAAAAAAAATATAAGGAAACTGGGAGGAGAGGTCTGCTGCCTGTGATGCTGCTACTCCGGCTGACTGGACCAAGACTCTTGGCCCACAGAGGGTGCGAGTGTGTGTTGCTTTTGGCCAGGTTAGAGCTCTCTGAGGTTGGCGACGCTTTTACCGCACGTTCGTTATTTTTGAGGTCACAATATGCTGTGTGCTATGTTATGCACAGGAAGAAATAGATCTATACTTATTGATCTAAATTTATTGAGTTTCATGAAATTTTCTAAAATGTTGTGCAGGTAATATAAATGTTTTGTTACTAAATTCATAAAGTCTTGCCAATTTCGTTAAAAGTAAAAAGGTAAGTCGGATATAGACAACATTTTAAACACAAAACTTGTATTTATAAATACAAATTAAGTTCTTTACAATGTTTCTTTATATTTTGTCTACATTTAATAATATTCTTTGGTGTTTCAGAGTTGAAAACCAACAATATTTAATATATAAGAAAATAATTAAACTAAAACTTGAGAGTCTTAATAATTGACATAGTTCCTTCTGCTTACTCTTAAATAAACTTTTAGAAAATAAAATCGTTTATTCCCATAATCCCAAAATTTATTCCCAGTGTACGTGTGTGGCTGGGCATCAAGAGACAACGACTGGCAGTCGAGGACCGCGGGCTGATCATTGCTGGAAATCTGCGGACGGGCTTGTGTTTGTTTGTCGCCTCTAATGAAACACGCGACATGGAGGAAAAAACAAAATAAAAAATAAAAATAAAGGGGGGATGCCCACACACACTCACATACACACACAGGCACACACACACTGGCTCACACTCAACTTTGACCCGGGTCAGGGGGCACAGGCAGGCTTGAAATTAAAAAAGATAACTCAGATGCGAAAACAATTGATAGTCACAGATATTGAGCTTTGACAGCAGAAAATACGATAGACACGGCCCGATAAAATTTATTTTGCGCCAAGTCAATTAAGGTTATACTCCTTAAGAATCTGCCAGATCGGAGATGGAAGGAGGGGATTCGCAGAGAGAGATCCGTGGAGATCCGCGGAGATCCGCAGGTGAAGATCCCCTGTCAGAGGTGAGGAATCCTCGGTTTAACGAACTGCCGCGTGAACTGAAAACATTTATAACATATCGTATACGAATGAGAGTTCTTTGTATGATTGATGGGCCGAGTGCATTGTGCATGGGTTTTGAGCTAATTTATAACAACAATCGGGGGATTTGTATGCCGCCTGTCAATATGGAATCAAAAAGCGTTGTGTAAAATCTCAAACTGAACGCAACGGAACGGGACGATCCTTTTGTCTGACTCCAAAAAGATCGCTTTGATTGGGCGTATTTATTTTTTGTTTCTTTCCGGCAATCGTTGAATGCGATGAGTAATGGATGGAAAAGTGGATGTATTACCGAAAAACTCAAGCTGTGCGAAAAGCAAAAAACAACAAAATACTCAATAATACAATAAAAGGAAGAGCCAAATCGAAGGAGGGCAGTGCCAACGACACTTTACACCTCCGATGATCCGTCATAACTTTTAACACATGATATAATTTTGCATGGATTGTCGGCCATGACTTGATTGATGACTGTCTCTTCACCCCGACAGATCCGATGCGCCGATCCCCTTCCAGATCTTGAAATTAGTACAACAAACTCAACGTAACTGTCAATGATTGGTAATTGGATTTTCAATCAAACAAAAACTCCTTCGAATAGCTTTGAAAAAAGGTCGGAGTACCCTGTTCGAGTGATGTTTAAGGGGGACTTATAACTAAGGGAGTTGTTATTAATTATTTAAATGAAATATTAAATAAATATGTAGTTTTTTAACTCCAAACAGAATGAAAATAATTGAGCTGCATCGATTTTTATTACCAGAAAGTTAAATAGATTTGAAAACAGGAAACTTCCTCTTTTAAGGATTCTGTATAGAATTTTTATGTTGAAATCAATATTTTAAGTTTTATTCCAGCAAGAAATCAGCAAGTAAATCAAGCCATATATCATTATTTTTCATTTACAGGGTATCTGCTATGTTCCAAAGCCTTCTACTCTTCCCCTTCCACTATTTCGATTTGTTTTACAAGCATTTCGTGAGCTGTACAAAACACTTTCAATAACGAGAAACCGAGAAATAACCGAAAACAAAAAAATATTATTCGTTAGCGCTCGCCGATGCACCGCAATGATAAGAGACTTTAATTGATTAGGTTTTTGTTTCTCCGTTGATTATTGAAACCATTTCACTGTTTCCAATTCCCACGCCAGCCTCGGAGGGAAAGAGTCTGTGATTTATTATGCACAAGAAAGGGAAAACATATATATATCGGACACGGCGCTGGATTTTGGATTTTGATTTTGATTTGGGCGATCGTGAGGCGATCGATGGCTAGTGCGGGGCTGGCGGAATGCGGAAATTGCGAAGAGCTAATACGCAGGTGTTGGGGCTACC
Organism: Drosophila punjabiensis; assembly: GCA_008042585.1. Lineage (NCBI taxonomy): Eukaryota > Metazoa > Arthropoda > Insecta > Diptera > Drosophilidae > Drosophila > Drosophila punjabiensis. The sequence continues at coordinate 10,179 of VNJR01012396.1, read as the reverse complement.
GCCCCCTTGCGAGAAATATGATCTATGAGCGCTGGAAATAAATCCATGGCATGACCTCAGACATCAAACTTCGACACTCGAGAAACTCATCACGATGGAGCTCATTAACAAGAAGCTAGCTGCCTTGCTGGCTTTGTGGTTTATGAATAATCCCCCGTTTATTAATCAACTCAAAACCGAGTGTGTGTGTGTGCGCGAGTTTGATTGCAAATAGACGATGATGCTATTATAATGATCGCACTATTAGGGATTACGAACAGCTGACGGAAGAAGCCTTTCTGGACCCACAGCGAAGTTTCCATTCCCTTCCTTTCCGGCCACTTCCTGAAACTAAACGCCGTGGCAGCCGATGACAGCCTAATTTCAGGGCAATTAACCCGGAGGATGATCGGTAGCCTAATGAGTGTATCAATAACCTGAAAACCGACATACTCTTACCCGAAACTAAACTACCAGCTACTACTATTTTTACGGCCGTTCTGGTGATCTTGACCATGAAATCGGCCATATGTTCTACTATTATTTAGGGGAAAACTCCGTCCGGGGCTGAGAAACTTTCTCTAATCGCCGAGCGGCGGACAGGAAGTTTCCCCAGCTTGTCGTTTTGGGAAAACTGTTGACATGTAACACGACTTAGAGCCTAAGGCAGAGGGGCTCAAATGCACATTTAAATAAGCCTTTTGTTGGCACACACTCTCGCACACACATTTTCCGAGCTCTCTTGAAAATCCAACGACTTTGCTAAGTACACACGCACGAGGACTTAGGGATAAACTCGATCCTGGCAGGGATTCGGGTCCAGTTCAGTTTATTCCTAATTACATGCGTGGGCGCTCTAAATGCGCAAAATGCCGAAAGGCAAATATTATTGCTTGTTTAGGCCCGGTCGCCTGGCTAATGACAATTGCTGTTTATATTCATGATTTCTGCATTATTTTTTCAACTAAACATTGGAAATTTTAATCTGCGACACACGCTCTTTTCATCATCTGCGGCTTAGTCAGGTTTGTTCTTTTTATTTTTTCATATATATATTTCCCTCTGTCTCTGGTCGGTTTTAATGATTTTGTTTCTTTATCCTTCGGACATCTCCTTTTTGCAGCCACACCCCTGCCTTGTACAAAATACATTTTTATACTCCCGTGTTGACGGCTGTGGGCAACATCTGGAGTTAGAAGTTTCTGGAGGAGTTATTAGTTAGGAGCTCCGTGTGCGGTCAGGCTAATTGAGTGATCAAGCGTGAGGGTCAACAGTTAGGGCCGATCAGGAGCCAGTCGAGCAGGGAAACGGCAACAGCCGTATTATGGCAGTTAAACTGCGTCTTAATTGCCAGTTTTCGTTTCGGAAAACTAACAAATTTTGACAGCATCAAGATTTAGATGGGAGATAGCATGAGGGGAAGGGGAATCTAAAGATCTTGGATATCTGGGTAAAATCAAGGATTTGACTTTGAGGTATTACAAGGATATTCGGACAGCTAACTGGAGTTTCACTGGAGATTATTTCAGGTCGAACTACTATCTTTTTGAAATATGTATATTTTATTTATGCAATTTAATATTTTCTTATATTATTTTATTATATATAAACAAAACTTTATACCTGACCTTCCCACTTCACAATTTACGTAGCAATTAATATTGTTATGATTGAAAGTCCAAGATCAAGCATATATTTCGCATATTTCTCTGTGTGTTTTTGTGTTTGATGACATCGAACAATTAACCACACAATCGCCCCATCGTTTATTTTGCAATTATTATCTATATATAATATGTACAAATATATTGATGGCGATTTTTTTGTTGTTGTTGTTGTATATTTTCTATTAGACAAACAGTCGACACACCCAAAGTGCATCTATCGCCATCTTTTCAGCTCAACTCCGGGGCTCCGTCGACGGCAACTGTCATTAACAACGTTTAGCGTTTTTAGCACAATTTGCATTAACAATGCCCCAACACAAACACACGTGCAGATCTGGTCAATAGACAATATTATATAGAGGCATCAAATGGGGAGCCTTTGGAAGTGCAGAGTTCTGTCTCGCATCTGCCAGAGTCAGAGTCTGAGGCGAAGTCAGAGCCATACAAAAATGGAGCTGCGATCGATTGGCACGCTGGAAGTTTGGAGCGATGAGCTGCATCACGACTCGGCCATACGAATATTCTAGAGGAAAAATCTTATTAAAATTTTATTGCAACAAAATGGAAAAGCTAAAAACAGAAAACTCAAAACAGAAAACTGGCATCGCCTAAGCTTCAGCTAAAAACGGAATTCGTGCGCATCAAACAGCTTCAGTTGAGGTTTTTGTATCTTTTGTGTGTAGCGGAACACCTGCTTGGATGCGAAGCTGAGGCTTCTCTGATTCTGACTATATAATACACTTGAAAGAAATTTAAATCGCCCAAGTATATGATGGATTTTTAATTGGAGAACTATAATTTATAATTAATTTAAAATAAATGCTGGAATACGTGCTTGAATTGACACGTTATCCACATAAACTGGTTAAAATATAGATCAGAATTGTATTGCTAATAATTTCCTTTTCAACTATTTATTCCCATATTTAAATATACAAAAATTTCAGAATTATTTCATATTTTTCCCATAAAAAAATCATACTTTTTCCAAGCGTAAAATGACGTCCAGTGCAATGCAGCTGGCGAGCGGATTGTGATGCATCAGAGTTGGAGCTAGCAACTGGCAACTTGGCTAAGACGACTCCAGCGATCCGACGACCTTCTTACCGCCCCGTCCAAACAGAAACCGCCTCATCGGGCCAATTGTGCTGCAAACGCGGCGCGACCTTAGTCATTTGTCAGCCCGAACTGGCAACCTGGGAAAGAAACAGCACTCGGAACCCGCAGCAGTGCCATAATGCACTGTGCCACTGCCAGTGCCACTGCCTTTGACTTGGCTTTGCCACTTTCCTGGCCGACATTGCCTTTGTCTTGGCCAACTAAATATCATTGGGTCAAGTTCGTCCCGGGCCGCAGAGAAAGAAAAATAAATGTACGGGCCCCAAAGCAATCGATCTGCCAAATTGGATTCCAGTGTGGGGTGCCAGCAGGAAAATTGAAAACATATTTTATACGATTTTCCCGGCCAATCGCCGGCCTTTGATTTATACATTTTCATAATTTTATTGTCGGCACGCAGTCAACGCCTCTATCCAGCGCCCAGGCACAAGTTCATCTCTGGGTCTTCGTGTCATGGTCCGGCCGAGATAAATGTATGATTCACTTCAAGATGATTTGCTATGCCATGTCCAAGGGGTAGCGAGGAACGTGGAGCGAGGAGGCAAGTGCAGGTGCCAGCATCGCCCCACTTTGCAGTTTTTGGGTCCTCCCCGAGACTGCACCTTGTGGGCCTGGCCAGGCCGTTTCATTGCCCACACTCGGCGGTACCTTGGCCCGGCGGCTACTTTCTCACATAAACCTGTGGAAATGGGGAAATGGGAAAGGCGCGAAGCCAAAGGCAACGAATTCGGAATGCTCTGAGTGGAATGCTCTGGGAATTCAAGGTAAATATAAAAGAAATTAAGCCTCTTGACTTATAATTTATAATTTTCTTGTAGCTTTAAGAATCAATTTTGAACTCATATCCCCACTGATAACCAACTCCTATCCCCACGATCCCAATTAAGACATCTTGGACTGCCACTCATCGGCGAAATCCAGAGTACAGAGAATGGGCATTCAGGGCGAAGCGTTTCTCGCAATCAGCTGTGAAAAATCTTACCCCATTTATGGCCCACTAAAATGGGCTGAAAGTAACACAGGTCGAAACCGAACGCCATTCACGGCACACAGCATACAGCATCTTCTCCCGAAGTTCCCGTGATGTTATGAATTTAATGTACCTCCATTATGCATAAATTCAAGAAATTCCAGCACTCGGGCGATGAGAGTGAACCGAAAGCTTTGTTTTTCTGGAACACCGCTGGACCGTTGGACTGCTTTTATTTACGAGTATTTATTTTCTTCTTTTTTTTCTGGAGGTTAAAAACCTTTCGCACCTGGCACCACCGCCAAACAGCCAGAAGAGCAACAATTTCATAGTCCATTTGGCTGTGAGGTGTTAATAACACAACAACAAAGGCGTTACAATTACACATTGAAATCGGTCCGAGCGGACAAAGTTTGGCTTTTCTTCGGCCCCGATGTGTGATGTGATGTCAACTCCGGGCAGGTTCCCACCGAACTCAGGCTGGGATCACCGCTTGGGACAATTGTTAAATATGGCATTTTAAAGTTCGACTCGTTCACATTTTATGGCCACACATTTGCCCCAAAAAGAAGGGCGGCAAAAGCAAATTATAACAATGCCCGACTTTTGTGGAAAAAGGGAAATGGTAATGGCTGGCCTTTCGGACAAAACGGAAGCTGTTCTCGGGCGAGTGAAAATATCGGGGCTTACGAACTGGTCCGCTCCATAAACTGTAGGATTTACATCGCTTTCAGGGAGCTACGGCTACGATTGTGGAGCAATTTGTTTGGACCACTTCCAAAGCTGATTGATATCGCTTTGGGCCAGCGACTGATCTGTCAATTTATCACTGTCCCCGCACTGGCCAAAGGGGAAGGGGAATAGGGGAAAGCCGGAGACGAGTCGCGGCCAAAATTGATCATCGCAGAGTTCGCCCCATTGACAATCATAATTAATTTGATTAAATTCAAATTCGCGCTCGTAGAACGGGGACAGAGAGCAAAGGCAGCGAGCGAACAAAACAAATATAAACATGGCTACACATTTTTCATCTGACGAAATTAACATTTCTGTTTTCGTTAATTTTGGCATGTGGCGGCGACCCCTTAGGGTCAAATATGATTTGGTTTCAAGTTTTCCAAAACTCTTCAAAAACAAATCGATACCAAAAACAGATCAATGATCTCATTTGCATACATCTGTGTCGGTATGTAAAAACCGTCCCAACGGAAAGCTGCAAACCGAAACCAAACCGAAAATACAACTTAAAAAAAAAAGAATAAAAAACTGAAATAAAACCACTGAGGCTGCCAAATGTGAAACATGCAAAGAGCATCGGGCATCGAGCATCGAAATGCCGCAAGGTGGAAATCAATTTTGTTTTCTTTCGTTTCTTTGCTGGCTTTCAATCAAAATCAAACTCGGTTGAGAAATGAATTAAGGGTCCATAAAAAACGTTGACGAAGTTTATATGCTCTTAAAAAGATTTGATGGCTTAGAATCTTAATATTGGTGAAATTTTAAATGATTTTAATTCTTTATATTTGAGTATGTCCATGATGTGAGTGTCTATTAAAACTAGAATATTTTTAAACCTAACTCAAACACTGTATTAATATCATTATCGTTTCAATAAATAGTATTTTTGTAAAGTCCTAGAAAACATATATCAACATAAGCCCCTAGAATATATATAATTTCTCTTTATCGACATCATCAGTACCTCAGCACTCCCAGAGTATCTTTAAAGACAGAATTCTATCGAATCGAAATCGAGTCAGTGGCAGCCCTCAACAACGAGGCAAATTCAAATCGAACGCATAAATTAGTCAGAAATAAGCGCGAAAACGTGTTTTAAATTTTTGTTTTCATTTCACGCGCCGAATCAAAGAATGAATCGAACTGAAACCAAAATCAAAAAGCCGAGAAACGAACCAAAAACCAAAATGAAATGAAACGAACGGCGAGCACTCATGTCAGTATTTGTCAAAAATGTAAAAAAAAAAATGCGGCTCTGGTTGCTGTTGATTTTGGCATTGATTAATGCATTTATAATTAATTTATTGTATGCACAGTCTTCCAGCTGAAATAAAGGTAGCCTCCTGCATGACACAAGTTTTTCCTTCTTCTTTTTATTTTTTGTGTCGAAACTGGAGCTGGAAGCGGAGCCGAAACTGGATGGATACAATTTGCCTGTAACCTAATTTCAGCAGAAATATTTATATTGATCGAAAGGGGCCCGATCATGCTGGGCCAGAATACAAATCGGCCGAATGATTGATGATGATGATGGCCGAGTGTCAGGACGATGCTTTGGACCAAAGTATATTCGCATTCTGCAAGTCACTCGAATTTCGAGTCTAAACGGCGGCAAATGGCAAACGATGAAAATCCTGGCAAAAGTCACATACATTAGAACGCATTAAAGTGTAACCAGAAAGGGGCGAGTCCTGCAGCGGAAAGGCAAAGGAAAAGAATAGAGAAAACCCCTTGAGCCTATCCCGACGGCAATTGTTGCAATTGTAAGGCAGAGATTTCGTGAAAATGTACACTCGGAGAAAGTTATAACTCTTGATCTGAAAGCTATATTAAAAATTGCATTACTTTGTTAGGGTCTTAATAAGTGTTTCCTAGATTTAAGAGTGCATTTAAGAGTGGATCAAAATTGATAAAGATAATGCCATATGGCTTACGTATAGAAGTTACAGGCAGTATCAAAGATCATCTTGAAATTGAAATTTTAAGGGAAACTTTGTTAAGGATTTTATTATCTAATATTTTAAAATACTCATACTTTTTAGCGAGAGATTTAGCTAATATTTCAATACAAGACGGAGATTTCTTCAAAAGGAATCACTTTTATTTACAAATTCCATTTTCTAATATTTTGTAGCCCAACCTAATTCGCACTTCTTTCAATTATTACCAACTAAACCTAGATTCTAAAATACTTAATATATTTACTCTAAATGCCTTTCATAATTAAATGAAACTTTATTTTAAGTGTAGCATAATAAAAGAAAGCAGAGACAGAATAGAGAAAGAGGCCTTAGTCCGGGCTGCGCACCCATAACAAACAAATCAAGAACAAACAATTGCCGGGGATAATCTGTTGCTCACCAAGGATTAGCAGGCACTTCCTTTCTTGTCTCGCTCTCCTTCTCCCTTTAACCATATGCAAATGCCGAGGCCTGAGGACCGAAATTAAAGCATGAAAATTTGTGAAAAGTATCTGGCTGAGAGTGCGGGTGCACGGGAAACCGCAAGTCGGAAAACCGCAGAGGAGACCGGCGAACTGCTTCTGGTAAGGGCCCTTGTAATGGGTTTAGAACACCCCGTTTTTCATTTTCCCGTTTTCCGCCAAAGGAAACCTCAGCCTCGGAGGCGTTTACCGGCCGGAGGACAGAAGGGGTTGACGTTGCTTCCCACAGAGAGAGGCAAACGGGATGATAACGAGTTGCGGGTTCCCTCTGTGTGTTTTCAGACCCCGTCGTAAAACAGCAAATTGGATTAACTTCTGTGACATTTTCCGGCAGAAAGTCAAAATGGGATAAGACGATGCGCAAAGAGAAAGCAGGGAAAAGTGGGAAAATTAGTATAGAAATCGTATTGAGCCACGATCTAAGCCGGCTACACGCCCAGTTTTAAATGACAAAGAAAATACTTACATCTGCAAAATATTTCATTAAGAAAGCCCTTTGGCAAAGAGAAGGATCTGCTGTTGTGGGAACTGAATAAAAATTATAAGAATACTGGGAACGAAAAGGATCATTAGGAAAACGTAATCGAATTCGAAGAGAAAGGAAAGAATATATTGTAAATAAGTCTCACAAATATATAAGTAATAATAGAAAATAAGTAAATACTTCACATTTCTAAAATATATTAATTAAGGTAAATTTCATTTAATTTTAATTATTAATTATTAAACTGTACTTAAGCGGATTTTATAAACTTGATTTGAGTTCTCAATCAATAGATAATTTTTCATTACTTTTGAAATATATTGAATGTCTTAAAATCAATGTAATACAAATTAAACATATTATTAATACAATATTATTTTTAATATATTTTCAGAGATAAACACAATAAAAGAATTAATTTTAATAAAATAAACTCTTTTTAAATTCTTAAAAATATAATAAATGTGGTTGTTTTGAATGATTAAGAATACATTGTTTCGTAAATGAATAGGATAGAAAGGCTTCTTAAAACCCTGAAAGGGTATAACATAATTAAATTTCCTATTTAGCTACTTGCATCATTCATCACATCATATTCTATTGGCGATACATAAACCGGCGTATGCTAATTCCACCATTAAATTCGAATTCCTATTTATGGTACACCAAAGGGTAAGTATCGAGACCCGCTTGAAGAGCCCGGGGTTTTGAATATTCATAGACCGCTTTATGGCCCGGCGTACTATCAACGACGACTACTCTTGGCCATCAGGTGATACTGTGCCGGCGACTGCAACTATTCAATTTTGTAGATCTTGGGCATAAAGATGGCTAATTATAATTTATACTTAGCGATTAGCGGTGCGCCGGCAGCACGAGTGTAATTTCCAGAAACTAAGCTATTTATGATACATTAATCCCGCGCATAGCTGCACTTAGAGAAATTATTGAAGAGATTAAGCTAGAGATGCAAGTACTATATTTATAAGAAGAAATATTTCAAAAATCAATATGGTATTTGATTGTTTCATACTAATTTTTTTATATTTTTAAATTACCTTATTAAGATGTTAAAAAATATTAATTTAATGTTCTGGAATATATCAGAATGATATTTTTCATAACCATTTTTCAGATTTTTAAAACGTTTTAGCTAAAAATTGGTATAATCTATTATAAACCGCACATTCTTTCATATCATCTCTAATTTTATATAAAATACAAACAGATATTGAAGTACTCCCAAAGTAAATACTATTTTCTTTAAGTGCATCCCCATGTTTGTCTCTCTTTCGCGCCAGGGGGCGCCAGCTAACAATGTTAGTAATATCGTAAAATGCCTTATGGCTATCAGCAGATATCGCATTTAATGATCGAAACTGTGACAGCTTGACAACTGCCAAGCGGGCGAAAAAACTAGTGGAAGATGCAAAAAAACAGCGTCGGAGACCGTTAGTTAGGAAAACTCCATCACTCGCCCAGCGACTATGGCCCTCTCTTTCTCAGGCTCCCGCTCTCCTTCTCTGTCTTTCGCACTTTCAATCCAGTTCGTGGGGAGGGAAAAATTAGAGGGGGGCATTGGTGTTATCGATAGACCACGCCCACCGCCAGCCGCTAATACGATTTCGATGAATGCGTCTGTGTGGAGCGATCGCTCTCATTGATCGCTCTCGTTCGTATGGGTGCCTCTCGCCCAGCTGCTCTGCATTGGTCAGCGAAACGAGAACATATATGTGTGCTGGGGGTATATAGCATATAGGCGATGGCCATATAGTCCGGTCTCGTTTTCGCCCACGGCAAACGGGATCGGCTCGCTTAACTATAACACCCGACGACGACTGGAGCACGATCACTTTGTGCAGCGGTGTTGGTGAGTTCCGCTCTCGCTGACCGAATACTGTTACACTCGCCGCTCTCCGTGAGCCGTCGGTGTGAGCGAGTGAGTTGGCATACTGGTTATAACGGTGCTCCGATTGTGTTAATCGAGCCAATCAAATGTGGTAACGAATTCCCCGAGCAGCAAGTTTGAGTGTGTGTGAGTGTGCATACTGAGTGAAGCACTCAAACGCCACACAAAATGGTGAGAGAGCGAGCACAAAAAAGTGAGTTAGGCTTGAACAGGCAGTAAAAATCTATGAATTTATGGGTAAGCTATTAATTTAGTATATAAAAAAAGAATTTAATTCAAAAACTATTTTTAAAGTATTTTTAAATAATAAAAATAAAATACATTTTTTAATTTATAAACAAATAAATAACTTTGTAAAACCGTCTTAAGTCATTTATAACCATGTTTTAAGTTAAAATTCAACAAGAAAACAACATATTTGAAACTAAAAATGCTGATAGAACATAGAATTAGCTTAGAGTTCACGTATAATTTATATAATTCTCTGTTAAACGGACATTTAAGTAAGTTAAAATGATCCTAAGTATTAAAATATATTTAATTTGTATTGCCTCTAATATAAAAAATAGGTACAGTACAAAATAAATTTATAAGGAAAATAAGACTGATGCGGATTTTAGAATTATTAAATTTTTTATGCAAAAAAATTTAATAAAAATATTGTTTTTTTTTCTTAAAAACTCTTTTACACATTCATTAAACCAGGAAGTTAATATATAAAAGTTACAACAGAGTTGGCTACAAGCTCTTCTTTACTCATAAGAAAAATTAAAGGCTGAGTTGAATATTTATTATCATAAGAAAATCAACTCAAAAGTGACTCAATGCCTCAACCCGGCTCTGTTAAGCCATAACAGCACTCAGAAACTC
>VNJR01012394.1:0-15177 GCA_008042585.1 Drosophila punjabiensis | reverse complement strand
GGGTGGAACTACAATAAGGGCATTCGGCAAGGCAGACTGAGCAGCTGCATTGCCGGCATCGGCCGGTAGTCCAGGCCTTATACCCTGGGGGGATATATTAACGGGGATCTGAGGGGACGTTATTTCAGAACCCCCAGAGGACAAATCAGATATAGGCGGCGGAATGGTCACTCCTGCGTCACATTCGGCTACCGAATCTTTTTTTGTACTCGATCTCAGGGTTCGTGAAGATGATCCTAAAGTCGAGGGCAGTGCCGGGGGAAGGCTTTTGAGGCACCGCGGCGGGTTGCTTGGAGCCGCCTGCATGCGGCACCCCAGTTTCAGTTTTTTTGCGCTTCGGAGATTCATTTAATAGCTTTGGGCTATTAAATTGACCATCCAGCGCTAAGAGCATGTCATGAGTTTTACGAAAACTCGATAATAGCTCTTTAAAACTGCCCCTGGCTTGCAGCATAAAGGACTTAATTTCCTTTTCAACTTCGCGGCTGGCCGCACAGCAGTAGCGGAAGCCTATATCAGCTTTAACATCATCTAGTGTCCGAGCACTAGCCTCAATGCACTTGGCGTGCACTCTATTTTCGCACAACCAGCAGCCGATGGAGACATCAACTTGAGAAATTACAATTCCAGAAGTCATTATAGGGACTTACCACTGTACCTTTTACGTAAAGAGAGTGAGGGCGAGAAATAAGATAAGAACTGCAACTGCACAAAGAGAGCGGGAGAGCAAGAGAGAGGGAGAGCAAGAGAGCGGGAGAACAAGAGAGCGTAGCAGTAAGCAAGCTTAAAATCGTTTAGCTGTCGCGACGGCGAAAACAACGGCTGAACGAAGAAGGCACAAAAGGAAATGCAGAAAAAATACAAAAACAAACACCAGCAGCACAAACTAAATTGTGAAATTAAAAATAGATTAATACACAAAACAGAAAAGCTGCATGCATAACGAAGTGAACGGGAACTTTATTAGGCACAAGATAGACAATTTAAATAAAACCCCGATGGTTTTTATCACAAATTTATCACAAAACGAGAGCGCAAGAAAAAAACACGACCGTTCACTTTGAAGAGAATAGACGAGTCCTTGATGGCTGTATGCATCAGTCACGGACTCCTTGATGGCTTGTAAGAAGTCCCGGGAAAGCAGCATTGCTGCCCCCACAAGATCTTGCCAATATCCGAATGGACCCGCTTAGGACAACCGCGCCTCGCAACGAAGCCAGTAAAAGCCGCTAGAAATTTTTAAGTTGTCAGGTCGGAGTGGGTTCCAAATAGATGGCCTCCGTGGAAAAACATACAAGCACACAAACATATCCCTTCATTATGAGACATGTTCTCCCAGTATAATTTGTAATATCGAAAGGGCCGGCATAATCTATGCCAGTGTAAGTAAAGGCCCCTGGAGAAGGAGACTCTGTCTGTTGGAAAAGCGCCCATCACTTCGTGCAAATGGTGCAAATCTTACACGGATTCACCACAGCCTTCAGCAGATTCTTGATTTTAGGAGTACCATTAATTGGCTACCGCTGTGAAGCGTAATCTGGTAAGAGAATTGGATGAGATGGCGAGACAGTCTACAGTTGTAGAGGAGTGTTATTGGAGGGCGATCATCATATTGCAAACCTCTGGAGGTGGTGACGCGACCACATGCTTTTAAAAAGCCGTTTTGATCGTTAATAGGAAACAAATGCGCAATAGGATTTGACATTGGAAGGGGCTTTTCCTCTTCTAAATGCTTCTGTTCCTGGCCGTATGCTCTGCGCTGCGCAATTAAAATCAGAGCTCCCTCTGCCTCTCGGATTTCATCTGTAGTGGGTCTTAAACTGAGCGAGATCGAGCTCTTGCGGCAGCGCTTCACGAATCGTAGAACATACGCCAGGACCCTCAGTGCTTTGTCTAGCTTGGAAAAACGTTCAAGAAGCTCTTCCGGAGGGGCCTTGCTGAAATGCACCTTGACTGCATGCTGTTCGAATTTGGTCATAGGGTGGAAGTCGCTCTGTGCTGGCCATAGTTCGCTTGGTCCTTGCAGCCACTCTGTTTCGTGCCACCAGAGTTAATTATCCGCTAACTCATGTAAATCGGCGAAGTTTTCTTCGGATCGAACGTGTGCCCAACAGTCGACTGGTGTTGCCTATGTGATCTTGGCAACTCTGTTGGCCACAAACGTGGTCCAATTGCAAGCAGGCTTTTTTAACCAGGCTAGAACGAAATTGGAATCTGAACAGCAGCGAAGATCGGAATTGGCTGTTGGCAAATGCGGAAGGATTGCGGTCACCACTTCGTTAAAGAGCATGGCACCACAGAGCTCTAGCCGAGGGAGGGAGACGGTTTTCACCGGATTAACGAGCGTCTTGGCTGCAAGCAGACTGGTCACGATCTAGTGGCCCACCTCGACGCGGACGTAGATAGCTTCTCCATAAGCCTTCTAAGACGCGTCACAGAAACCGTGATGCTCTATGGTTACCCCCGGTTGAATCCCGACCCATCTCGGAATATTCCTGCAGGAAAGATTGCCTGCAACCAGATCTCCTGCATAAACAAGCAATCGGCAAGCCACCCTGCAGGATCCAACAACTTAGCGATTTGGATAAAAGTTCACGCTTAGTGTAGGCAGGTTCTAATACTATTTCTGGAGGAACGAAATAGAATTCGTCGAACTTCGCTCTCCATCAAATACCGAGCGTTTTGGCCGTCCTTTCGGCATCAATGTCGAGGAACTCGCTATGAAGATGATGGTCAGTTGGAATATCGCTTTAAATATTTTTGTGGCCAGAAGTCCACTTTCTTAATGGAAACCCGGTGGATCTTAGAGCTGCTTGCAACTCTTGGATGGAATCTTGGGCATCGGTCACGGAATTCGCCCGGCCAGCACATTATTGACATACATATGCTGTTGACTAATGTGGCTGGCCTTTGAAAATGACCCTTGGACATCCTTTGCTAGCTGTTGCAGCACTCGAATAGCGAGGATGGGCACGCAGTTAACGCCGGAGGTAACTGTTTGTACCTCAACGTCTCGGATATCTCCTTTCCTATTTTTAAACAGAATTCTTTGAATCTTAGAATCGACTCAGATCTGACGATACATTTTAGTAATGTCCGCACTGAAAACGTATTGAAAATATCGCCACTTCAGAATCTAATTGTACAGATCGGATTTGAAGACTGGACAAGCATGAAGAATATCATTTAAGCTGGTTCCATTTGCCCAAGGGCTTGATGGGTTAATTACAACGCGGAGCTTGGTAGTGGCGCTTTCGGGTTTAATTACCGCATAGTGTGGAAGATAATAGGTAGGAGAACTGTGAGTCGGCGGGAAATCTTTCATTTGACCCAGATACAGATACTCTCGAATCACGCTGTCATATTGGTCTTTTAGGGGAATATCTATTGTTAAACGATACTCGTTTCTAAAAACTTAGCTAACGTAATGGTCCTCGAATATCCCAGATCGGATCCGGAATTTTCGGGGTCTCAGAGCGGAAGCGTCACCATGGCGTCTTTCTTTCTAGAAATCCGATCTTCCACCTCCCAGAACTTGCTGAGAAGCGTGTCCAGCGAATCGTCACATATTTGGTGTACCTGAGTCGTAAAGGTAGCGACTTTATTGGCTTTAACATGGGAATGTGGTCCCTTTAGCACGCACCCAAAAATGGTCTCTTGGCTTAGGAGTGAGCCCCAAATACTCCTTCGAGTGTCGGCTCCGATCAGGATGTAGATTTGATAGCTCTCAAAGAAGGTGAGATCTGCCCAATGCGCTCTCCATTCTAACAATTCAGGTCATTCTAACAATTCCGGGAAATTAGACGTGAGGGCAATTAGCCGGCCAATTCCGGAATAACGTAGGCTGCAGTGTCTAACTGTAGACCCGGCTTGTTGGGGGAACCTTGCTGAAACCGATGGGATTAGTCCGGAGTCTTGAGAATGGAAAATTGCGGAGTGGCAGCTTGATCAAATTGAAAGGGCGAAAATGAATGCCGCCTCGAATCCCGCGTCAAATAAAGCTCGTGCTCGGTATTTCGTGCCCAAATGACGCATCATTAATTGTCGTGCTCAGCAGTACGGCTGTAGTGCCAGAGGTGAATTAGCTTTTCAGTCACGTAGCTGGTGGCCTCTTGCAAAGCAAGATGGGAGAAAACACCCCTATTCCGAATTTAAATCAACGAATCAAAAGAAATCGAACAGCAGACACGACCAAGCTACACTCTGGGTGAAAAAAATTACAGAAATGGCTGAATTCGCACAATATATCTAAAAATAGCTAAAACTGATCTCGATTTTGAGTTCAGGAAAATGGCAGAAAATTTGTAGAAACGGTGCAAGAAACAAGCAAAAGAAAACACCCCGAAAAAAAAAACAAAAAGTAGCCTGAAAAAAAGTCACTAAGAGCAATTATCTAAATTTATTTGGCCAATTTAAAAATGTTGACCTCTGGTTTAATTTTTCTAAAATCGTTATTTTTTTTGTCGGCACCGTGGCGCCGTTCTTGGCCTGTTATGAAAGTATAGGTGCAGGTGTCTGTGCACATTTTACGAGCAAAGAGGAGATTGTAGGTATGAGGGCCCGTTCCGTTTGCCGTTCAGCGCAGAATAGCGAGAGGCTAGCCAATATATATATATGAAATTATGATAATAGAAATGTTTCAGCTTGGCACAGACTTGCGCGAAGCTGGCGCAAATATGTATGTGCGGAAAAGTGAAAAGAACAAATTGTATTTTTATTTTATTTTGGATGTTTAGCCTTTTGTTATTTTGTTTTTATATATAAATGTAATTAATATAATTTGTGTGTTTGTTTAATATTTTATTTTCTTGGAATGCAAAGAGAAGTTTAGTGACGGACGAGATGTGTGTATGTGAATGTGAATTTGTATATATATAATATATATATATTATATACATTATAAAATATTTCACTATTCACTTTTGGAATCGGAGGGAAAATAAAAACGCCATCGGAATTAGTCGTACTTTTATTTGAAACTCCGCAAGGGGCGCTGGTGGATCAGGATACATCCGGCTCGAAGGACCATGAAATGGAGTGGGCAGAGTTTATTAAAAAAGCCCAATGTCTTCGAGGGGGCGTCGTCGGCGGTCGGTGAATCTCCTGGTCGAGGCGGGTGCAGCTGAAACTCTCAGTGAGTCCCGGAAGAAGAAGAAGAGTAGTGGTGGCGGCGTTGGCTTTTCAAGAGGTATCATTTTATTCGCTTCAGTGCATGCTTACGACTAACTTTGCCTAACAGAAAAAATGCATCGCTGGCGCCGGTGGAGAGGCGCCTTTTCTCGGTTGGAACGGATGGAGCGGGAAAACGGCCGATGAGAGGGAG
This sequence comes from Drosophila punjabiensis, assembly GCA_008042585.1. Taxonomy (NCBI): domain Eukaryota; kingdom Metazoa; phylum Arthropoda; class Insecta; order Diptera; family Drosophilidae; genus Drosophila; species Drosophila punjabiensis. The sequence continues at coordinate 9,854 of VNJR01012394.1, read as the reverse complement.
AGTGGGCGAGCGCTAGAGCGAGGGCGCTCGCTCTCACACTTAGATGCAAATCAAAAGCGATCGCCAAGCCCCGCTCTTCCCTTCTCGCTGCAAATCAAAAGCGATTGTCAGGCACTGCGGATTGGTGTCCCTTTTGCATTTTTCACTGCAATCAAGGAGCACCCTATCATATGGGGTGGTTTTCTTCTTCGCGTCGCACACTTCTCTCCTTTGTGTCGCATTCATTGGTGGTGTGTGCTAAGCCGTCGAAAGAAACCACAAGCATGTAAACCTATATATGGGCAATTCTCTGGTATCGAATGCGACATTTGCACGCATTCAAACATAAAAAAAAAGTATGCTCCAAGACTTTACTTCAATTTTAAAAAATTTGAAGCCTATAGCTCTTCGTAAGCTCTATAATTGGTGCTAAGATCGATTTTTTGGACAATTATTCGTTTTTGAAATAATAACCAAAATGTAAGGAATTACCACGCGACAAAAACAGAAGTCACTTTTTTAAAAACCCGTTCAAGCACTGATATCAGCAAAACCTGGTGAGAGATTTTAGTGAAATTAATTTTAATGTATCAGCATAATGTTGTCTTAATTATATACTTAGTTTGACCTTAAAATGTTAAGTAGTTGAATTTTTGTAAATTTAAGGTGCAATAGATTGTCAGAGTAAGATAGGTAAGTTTTATATCCATATATCCATTTTATTTCGACTTTTTGTATTCTTTTAGTGAGGTTAGAAAACCATAGTTAAAAAAGACCTCTATTTTGGGTGTTTTTATCATAACAAAACTTGCTCTTTTTTATGATGTCTTTCATCAAAATAATGAAAAATAACGAATATTTCAAAATCTTTTTTAGACTACATTAAAGGCTTTCAAATTTGATATATTAGAACATATCCTAAAGTCACTAAGTAGACACAAACTATTGTAGCGAACTTTAAATTTTTTAACCGACGTTGTTGTTTCCAGAGAATGACACATATATATAATAAACAGAAACCCCACAAAGTTCATTTAAATAATTAAGATAATATTCAATACAATTAAAGCATATTTATTGGCATTAAAGAAATTATAGGCTAAGATATAGCTTAATCCTTGATAATTTAACCTTAAATAGTAAAAATTGAACAAATGTAGATTAAGATCCAAAAAATCGTTTTCTTAATTAATTAATTGTTCCTATCGACAGTCGTAAAAATTATATTAAAGAATAAGCAATCCTTTAATGTTAATACCATTATTTGTCTAGTTTAAGGATCTTAGATTTAGGAAAAACTTATCATATTATCCTTATCGTAGATTATATACCACACTACACATTTATTACAGACGACAATTGGTTATTAAATAGAACACGCAGAGTTATATTAAATAAGTATCCGAAGTCTATTTAGGTAAGAGAAAGTTTATTGAGGAGGAGGTATCGATCATAAACGAATGCATTGCTAAAGTCAGTAAAGATTACATGAATTTGGCATTGGGATCATAAAAGGTTCCTTCCAAAATTTGGGGAACTGTGAGTCACGTAAAAACTGATTAAAAAGAAATGAAAAAGGCCACGACAAAGCTTCTGCACAATTTCGTAGTACCCAACTAAAGATTTTGTCAGAGACCGCTGGGAAAGACATGTCGAGAATAGAAGACAATCAAAAACATCACTAACTTAAAAAAAAGGAACATAGATACTGTTAATTTGAGGTAGGCATTAAGGATAATGTTTTTTGCATCTGTACTGTCGAGAAGAGCAGGTGGGCTGAAAGAAATCAGCAAATTGATTAGCAATATTTGGAGAAGAAGATTTAGTTATATTTTGAAAATGGAGAAATGGGGGATAAGCACAAAATTTTCTTTTTTAGTTAAAAAAGGAGAAAAGGTTTCAAGGTCGTTGTAGGTCATTTTAAGGTAGACCTATTGTATTCCAAGTGTATTCTTGTAACAACTAAAGCCTTATACTACTACATTTACACACATAACAAGATAGGAAGCTAACTTCGGCACGCCGAAGTTTATATACCCTTGCACAAGCCAATTGCATTAATTATAATCAATCCCTATCTAATTTAAAATATATTTACCTTCATATTCATTTTATTTTTACAGCTTTACTTTTTTTACATTTTGTAAAGTAAAATGTAATTTTCCTTTACATTTACCGATCGTTTGTATGGCAGCTATATGATATAGTCGTGCGGTTTTTATGAAAGTTAAAACTATATTCTGAAATAATAGGGAACGCTTGTATCTTAAAGTAAAATAAGTTACGTTGAAAACCGACAAAGTTATAATTTTTTTTTCTAAACAATTCCCGACAGTTTCTAATCCAAAATTACGAAATAATATATAAATCTTATAACAGAGAGTTAATAAAGATAACAGTTTTAATTTTTTTCAACATATTTACGAATCGTTTGTATGGCAGCTATATGATATAGTTGTCCGATCCAGCTCGTTCCGACTTATATACGAGACAGTGTATAGAAGACTATTTGCAAAGTTTCATTAAGATAGCTTTAAAACTGAGGGACAAGTTTGCGGTAAAAACGAACACACGGTCATGGCTAGATCGACTCGGCTTATCAAGAATATATATACTTCAAAGGGTCGGTGATGACTCCTTCACTGCGTAGCAAGCTTCTGAATGAAATTATAATACCCTGCAAGGGTATAAAAATTAGGATAAGACGGTTACAAGCAATGGACTAGGACTAGAAGTCAAAAAAAATCGTTATGACTTTCGGCAAAAAGGATATTGGTGTCATTGTTATAAGTTGGTCCTCATCATTGATTTATAGGAAACTGCTTGTATAGCAGAGAGTTGAGCAAAACAGAGAGATATGTGAAAGCACGCTAGATAAATATAGAGATTATTGATCGAAATTTCGACCGCAATAAATTTAATTGTATGAGGATTGTCAATTGCAAGGGGCTCCGGCTCAAGTGAGTTGTGAGCTGCAATTAACACGCCACCATTCAGAGTAGACCGACCCACTCTGCAAGTTAAGAAATTATTGACAAAAAGTGGTTGAACGCCGAAAATAGCATTTTTATATATAAAATTCTCGCATATTCAGCTTTAAAAATTGAAGCAAACCCTCTTCTTCTAAATTCTACATTGAACACACACACAGATACTAATTCTTATTCTCCTTCAGAAAAATCAAGTGGCGTTCGATTAGTTTCAGCTAAAGAAATTGTTAATCAGCCTAAAGCTATAGGAAATAAAATAATAAAAATCAAATATATACTTGGTGATAATAAAAATAAATTATATTGTAACTTCCAATTAAAAAATAAGAGACAATATAATTAATGCTAAACTAACTAACTAATGCTAATTCATAGTTTGAGCAACAGCTCGTAGTCCCCCTGATAAACCATAATTAAAATTTGATGACCAACCAGCAGCTACTATAAAATAAAAAAATAAGACCCTTAAATTAAATGAATATTGAGAAAAATTAGGTATTTAAGTATTTATTGAAGTATATTAAGCTATTCGTATATTCACTTCACAGCGAACGGTCGTGTTTTTGTTTTGCGCTCCGAATTTGTATTTTTAATTTGCATTTTAAACCACCGGGGTTTCCTCGTTTGGGGTTGTTCGGCCTGACTCGCCGGGGTCGGGGTTCGATATAGAAATTTATATAGTTCTAGGCTCCTCAAGTTCTCAAAGTACCCAGAAACAACGAATAATAAAATTTCGATTCGATCGCGGGGCGGATCGTAGGTGAGAGTCCGGGCGGTCCGGGTCCGGGGATGGGTTAATCCTAGCTTAAGCTCGCATCGTTGCTCCCCTGTTATTGACTATGTCTAGTCCCTGTCTCGTTGGCTTGTAGAGATCGTTCTGCTACCTCGCCATGGAGCTCTGTCCTCTCGATCTATGTTATACCTATCTTGCTGAGTCGAACTCGGCTGTACAAACCTATGTTCTGTCTCTGTCTGGCCTGTGCTAGCTAGTTCGTGCGAGGTCGGCTTCAGGAACGCCCACATTAAGATCAGCTAGCAAGAGTGTAACCTTGGCCCTCTTATACACGAAGTCTACCTTGTCTATGCTAGCTAGTTCGTGCGAGGTCGGCTACAAAAACCTGTACTCGACGATCCTGTCCTCATCAAGATCAGTTAGCAAGAGCTTAACCTTGGTCCTCCTATGCTCGTGGACTATGCAAGATATTTCGTGCGAGGTCGGCTACAAAATCCTGTACTCGAAGATCCTGTCGTCATCAAGATCAGCTAGGAAGAGCGTAACCTTGGCCCTCCAATGCTCGTGTCCTATGCTAGCTAGTTCGGTCGAGGTCGGCTACAAGAACCTGCACTCGGCTAGTTCTACCTCTTAGTTCTATCTACTTGTTGACTTACCCAGATGTTGCTCGTTTCGCTGCTCGCAAGAAGACATTTTACTCTGGGCAGTGCACCGCTTTATATAGGCCGCGATCAGCTGTTTTCCCGCCGATCGATAATCGATGTTTATCGAATGCCGATAGGCGGAAGTGTTGCCATATCGTCGTGTTTTAATCTATAAGTCACAGCTGTTCAGGGTTGGCGCCTCGGAATTTCGCCGGCGTTGCCGTATGGCGTTAGTGTGCCCGTATCTCAGGGCTGGCGTCTTCCCTTTTCCGATTTACCCGCGGATTTGTATTTATTTGAATTCCCTGTTCCCTTTTCCCGATTTCATTCTTAATATATTTGATTAACGTTAATAAGGACCAATGTAATAATAAAGTAATATAAGTTGGTTTAGTCCAGATGTTGCTTCAGTGCAGATAATGATCTTAATAATAGACTTAGCCGACTTAGATGGTAATAAATAAGAATTCGTAGTACTCCATGTTTGTTTTTGCGACGTGGGTCGTTGCAGTGCCTATCCCGATTATCCCCGCTTAAGTTCTGTTGCTTTGAGCTGCAGCTAAGTGGCTCCAAGCTATTCCGCTCTGTTGCCTTGTGACGCGCAAACGCGCACATATATATTTTAAAATACATATAAAATAAAAAATAGATAAAAGTAGGAGAATAAGTATTGAATCGGAATACATCTGAATTAAATGCGCGCACGCGCAACCGATCGGGGATAAAGGATCACACTGGAGAAGACGTTAGGCACACGCAGGAAAGGGGCTGACGCCAGATAGAAGGACGGGCACACTTAAACAAGCCGGTGTAATCTTCACAAAGCATCCGGCGATCGGTCAACAGGGAAGTCATTTATGGGCTGAACTGGGTCATTCGATCTGGCTTGCCTCATACATTTTAGTTAGTAGTTGTTGGTACTTAATTGTCTATCTTGCGGCCGACCAAAAAGTTCGCGAGCTAAGTATTTCTTTTCGTTCCCGCAGCCGACCGAAAGGTTCCCGAGTTAAGTATTTCTCTTTTTCTCGCGGCCTACCGAAAGGTTCCCGAGTTAATTCTCTCTCGCTTTCGCGGCAGACCGAAAGGTTCCCGAGCTAAGTATTTCTTCTCATTCTCGCGCCCGACCGAAAGGTTTCCGAGATAGGTATCTCTCTCTATCTCGCGGCCGACTGAAAAGTTCCCGAGCTAAGTTTTTCGCCCGCTTTCGAGGCAAACCGAAAGGTTCCCGAGTGACCGCCGCGGACCACATCTCCCGCACAGTGGTCAGTGGTTTGTGAAATGTCGGTGAATAATGTCTGGGCAATAAAAAACTGCCAAACAGAAATTTTGGGCAGCGGATCCTCGTCTCTATTACTGACCTTGCGATGCGGCCGTACACGATAAATGCGCGGATCTTTCGGGCCGTGTCGCGAATGTATGTACCGTTAAATACGGTTTACCTTATTGTTGTCTGGCCTATCGTGAGGTTGAAAAGGAAATGTCAGCCTCCATGCGCCAGACCAGAAGCGGTTTCAAAGAACTTATGGTCAAGTTTCGCGCAGCAAATGATCTGTTCCTTTGTTAGACGCTCAGTTTAATATTCTGAATCGACTGTTAGTCGGCAGCAACCGAATGTGCAGGAAATGCACAGGGACGTCATTTATTGGCTGAACTGGGTCATTCGATCTGGCTTGCCTCAAACATTGTAGTTAGTAGATGTTGTCTATCTTGCGGCCGACCGAAAAGTTCCCGAGCTAAGTATTTCTTCTCGTTCTCGCGGCCGACCGAAAGAGGGCCGGGGTTGAGTCTGCTGAGTCCGCTGCGGTGTCCCTACCCTTGACAACACAGACTTCCATAATAAAAAAACCCCAGGGTCAAACAAGGCTCGGATTACCGGCCGTTATTGGTAACTTGGCTTTACCAAAGACCTTACGGACCTTAAACAATATTTTTTTCGCGGCTTGCCCCTGATCTCGCATCTGAAGATGTACTTGCCGTGTATCTGGCAAAACACAAGCCGAAAATGTAAAGGTGGAAAAGTTTAAATTTTCTTACGCCAGAGACATCTCTGGACATAAGTGTCCCGCGAGTTCTTTGACACGATTTGCTCTGGTGACTTCTGGCCCGAGCACGCGGAGTTAACGAATACGAGGCTAATAAAAAGAAAAAACGGCCTGTGGAAGTACGACTCCTCAAACCGGCATAAACCAGTGAGACCAATGCGAGCACTTCCTCTACTTCAGCTGCAATAAACTAAAGACTTCCCTCCTATTTTCCTATCAGAACACTAGAGACTTACGCAGCAAGCTCTCTACATTGTACTCTGGTCGTTTTTCCTTCGCATCCCAGGTAATTGTGTTTACTGAAACCTGGTTAAAGCCGTAGATTTTCAGCTCCGAAATTTTTCCGGCTAAGAATACAATTAATAGATTGTCCTTCAGACTGCGGCACAGCATGACCTAATTGCTGGCTTACTCTCAAGTTAACCATGCTTAAAATTCTTTAAACCGCTTACTAGATCTCTGCTTCTTTTCTGATCCTTTAGGTGTTAACTTAAATAGAGTTTTTCCATTGACGCTGCCTGAAGATCCTTACCATCCTAATTTCGATGTGGCTATCGATACGGGCACTGTTGTAAAGTATAAGTCTGATCGATTATTCGATAAAGTTAGCTGTTTTCGTAAAGCTAACTTTCAATAGCTAAACACGTTAATAGCGGAATTTAATTGGTCAAATTTGTACATGTACACTGCAACTGCCGTGGACATTTTTTACAGTGCCATGAATTCCTTCTTTTTATGTGACCTATACGTCGGTCTCTAGTTAACCTCCTTGGTTTAGTAAGGAGCTGACACGCCTAAAAAATGTTAAGTCTAGGCTTTAAAATAAATATAAACTCTCTTTCACTAATTATATTAGTGCTCGGTTTAAATTTACCGTGCTCAACGCTCAGTGACTTATCTGAATCGTTGTAGGGTTCAGTTTGCGAAGGACCCGAAACAGTTTTATAATTTTGTAAACACTAAGCGTAAACCAAACTTATATCCTTCCTCGCTTTCATTTAATAACTCTACAGCAAACTCAGATCAGGCTATTGCCGATCTATTTGCTGAGTTTCTTAAAACTACCTATTTTCCCTCAAACAATTTAAACAAGATATATTCTTACTCTGTGCCCGTACAAACCTAATCTTCAGTCCTATCTTAAACGAAAGCTCTCTAAGTCTGGATCTTTAACGCGTTGAGCTGGTATATTCACCAGGTCCCGACGGAATACCAAACTCCGTGCTCGGGTATTGCGCGGAAGCTCTGTGCAGCCCCCTTCTTAAATGGTTTACCTTATCTTTAGAAACCTCAGAATTTCCCCTTATTTTATTATTCATCTCCACAAAAAAGGTAGCAAAACGGATGCCTGTAACTATAGGGGCATCTCAAAGTTGTGGGCTATTCTGAAACTCTTCGATAATGTTATTACTCCTCATTTGCAGCACTTGTGTAGATCCGTCATTTCCCCATGTCAGCATGGATTTATGAGGCGAAGATCAACCACTACAAATCTCCTGGAACTTACCTCGTTTGTTATTAGAGGTTTCCAACGCAACCTGTAAGCCGATTTGATTTAAACGGACTTTAGTAAAGCCTTTGACTCTGTTTCAAAATGCTCTCTCCAAATTCCTCAGTGTCACATCTGGCGTCCCACAAGGTAGCCATCTTGGCCCACTGCTATTTACATTGTTCAACTATGACCTTCCGCTAGTTTTAACCAACTCACGTGTGTTTAACGATGTTGAACTATTCCTGCAGGATAGGGACATACAATCGGATCTTAATAATTTTCAGGCATGGTGTCGTGCCAATTCTAAAACCTAACCTATCATATCTCAACAGCTCCAAGTGCAAATTGATGACATTTTCACGTGTCACTCCCCAGTATGCCACTTATATGCTTAATGATTGCTCTTTGGAAAGAATAACTCTTGTCCGCCTTGATCCTAATCTTTCGTTCTCTGAACATATTTCGTGCATGGTTAATAAAGCCAGAGGCTTGCTTGAATTTATAAAAAGGTGGTCGAAGGAATTCGATTCCCCTTATGTAACTAAAAGCCTTTTTACCCCATTTCGGAATATGGTTTGGAATATGGTTCTTGCGTTTGGAGTCCCAGTTTTGGAGTCTGAAACATTTATTTGCTGTTCGCCCTACGTGGCTCATCCTGGGATGACGACCTGAGATTACCTTCTTACTCTAGAAGACTTATATAAATTAACCTTCCTTCGCTAGTTAACCGTAGAACGGTCTCTACAGTCGTCTTTCTACATAAGCTAAGTAAATAAGTGCATGAACCCTTAAGGGTTTTATGCGCAGATTACAACCGCCTCTTTGGAAGCGATAGTCTTCCTAAATCTATCTATCTAGAACGCGTTCCGTTCGTCACACGGCTGTGCCCCTCGACCGGTTGGGCGGGAGGTGGGAATCGTTGGGACTCGCGCGTTAAAAACAAAAAAAAAAAATAATATATATATAATTAATCATTAAATTTGAAAACTATTAAATGAAAATATTTATTTTTACAGACTACTCTCAGCTCAAATGGGAAAGCAGCGAATAAAGCGCTTCTTCTGCAGCAAATGTTTATGCTATTCCACTAGCAATGAAAGGGCTGAAAGACACGAGGAAGTGACCGAAGCATCACATCCCAATGCGACGGAGCTCGTTTATAAATACAGTCGAATCCCGATAATTCGTACCCCGGTAAATCGAAAATCGCGATAAATTGTAAAAAATTCTGTCCCCTTGAAAAAAACTCGTTAATTCGTAAAAATTCCATACATTTTGGTCCCCTCGTTAATTCGTAGTATTTGGCGCAACGCAAACAATATTGAACCTCTTATAAATCGTAATTTTGTTTCGTAACCTCTTATAAATCGTAATGCGATGCGAAATTTTTTATAGTTAAAGCACCGTTAGATTTTGCAGACAGCTATGACGCCTTTACGTCGCTATGCATTATGAATTTTGTGTTTCTCTCGCTGTTTTCGTTTAGTTTGCTGATTTTTATAATTTAATGTTTCTGCTTAATTGTTTAATTTTTTGTTATAATAATTTTATGTTATTGTTTAATTTTCCTTTAATTTGAAAAACGTACAAATGAATGTGCATACTTATGTTTGTTTAATTTTAATAAAGTTAAATACATATGTAAACATGACGTGAAATGTAAAAACCCCGTTTATTCGAATTTTTCATTATTGAGCCCCGTTAAATAGAAATCTCGATAAATCGAATTCCCGTCTAATTCGTAAAAAAAGTGATCCCCTTGCCATTTCGAATTATCGGGACTCGACTGTATTTGCTGCCGTGCATAGTATAGTTATAAACAAATATGTATTGGGTTTTTAAGACAATTTTATTAACAAAATTTTTAATTTAAGTTTTACAGGTGTTTGTTTCAATAATTATATGAGTTTCCTCTTGTTTCCTCTTTTTTCACAGTCTTCTTTGTACTATTGCGATAGTTATAAACCGCCGGAG
>VNJR01012393.1:0-10470 GCA_008042585.1 Drosophila punjabiensis | reverse complement strand
GGTCGCTCGGCTGGGCGGGGCTGACGAAGCTGACGTGGCTAATTTGCGCGGAAACCAAAACATCAAATAAACATAATTCAATTTCAACAATTGCACCGTGACGACTGCGGCTTCGAGTGGTTCCTGATCCCGTTTCTGGCTTTGGTTAGGGTAAATGATCCGTGAAATGTAGCGGCCAGCTTTATCTCTGCCTTGGATCTAATTGCTCGGGTCCTGATCCCGTGGGAATACGGCTCCAGTGTAGAGTCAGATCAACAGGTTACCCTAGGCCCCTATAAGGCTCTCCGATTACTGGCAGACTTTTCAAACGGGGATTTATTAAGAGCCCCGAAAGCCCATATGTCTGCAAAAGTTAACTTTAAGAGGGGATGTAATAGGGTTATCTTGGGTAGGGTTACAGCTGTCTCCCATCTCCTGCGTCTTTATATTCCGAGTCATTCCCCCGTCATCAAAGTTGTGGACACAAACATGGCGGCTTCCTGCTGGGCGAAGTATAATGGCAAACTGTCAAAAACAGGTGAAGGAAAGCACAAAGCGAATGCTGGTCCTTAATACCGAAGGGGGAGTGGCCTGAAAAGTTGGATTCCGGGCAGGATAACCGAGAGATGCGCTGCACTACAGATGAGTTAAGAACAAAAGTTGGAGATGAGAAATATATGAGACTTATATCTTAAATTTAAGTATTTTTAATAAACTTTTCTTACTTTCAAAAAAAAAAACCAATATAATTTTATTGTTAAGTTAAGAATAGAGCAGAGTCTGGTATATTTTTAAACCCATGCAGTTCTTTTAGCCTCATCCTTTTTCTCAGGAGCCCGACAAATCAATTACCATAATTAACTTCAAATCCAAATCTACGCCCAGCAATCGAAGGGTAACATATTTCGGGTAAGTCCAGCGGCTTTCCCACAGCATCCGTTCCGTTCGCAAAAGGGGCAAGCACCCTGTACTTTGCTGTACTTGGCAAGCTCCGCCCATCGAGTTGAGCGCACGGCCACTGGCTGCCAGGATGCTCGGGGGTTGAAGAGGTCCTGGCCGGAGTACTGGCATTTCCAATTGGAACTGCGGCACTATAAAAGGCTCGCAATTCCCGGGAGATGGACTCATTAGAAATTTAAACTTATTGGACATCGGAAGTGTTGAAAGGAAGTGCCGTGTATCAGAATATAAGTGCAGTTAAAAGGGGATATAAAAAGTGCAATATTTTTAGTAAAATAATGTCGCGAAATCAATTGCCGGATTCGTCCTCATCGCCGCCCATTAGGTGAGGTGTTTTTGTGACAAAATATACTACATAAAGAAGTGTTTTTTTTTAAGTTTAAAAATTCATGTAAAGAATTAAAAAACAACAATTCACTAATGTAAAATAAATTTTAAAATTTTTAAACATTTGATTTCCTGACTTTTTATTTGTGCATTATTTCCAAATATTAAATATTTTTTGAAGTATTTTTAAAATAAGAAATCTTGTATATTATAAATCAATATATTAATCCGATATGATACTATAGATAAAAGTGCTAAAAATTAAGATATAAAATGTAGTTTTATTTATCCTTTTTTGCCGTCGGAAAGTTATATGAATATAAATAAATATAAATAAAATATTGAACTCAATCCTAATGTTTATTGATCACTATAAAAATGTGTGTACTCCAATTTAAAAGAGCTAACAATTGTTTATATTAAGAAAGAAGTCTAACTTCCGGAGCAGAAGTTTTATAATGTTGCAGTTTGCAATTCGATCACGGGGTCAAATTTTATTATAACCAAACCAAAAAAGAAATCACTTTAAAGTTTTAAAAAATTAAATAATATTTATTTTTCTTAATATTTTGTTAGTTAATACAAATATACCACCAAGAAGAGCTTTATTATATTTTTAGATAATTTTATGTTAAGAAATAACATAACTTTGCCAAAAAATAATATATTTCAAATGAGAAAGTTTTTTTTTATTCTAGTTTTTATTAGGCCAATAAATGTGTACACTGAATTTAACATTTTTTAAAATTATAAATTTGTATCAATTTGTTCGACAATTTTTATGATTTAATGTCTTATAAAATTGTGAAAAGTTGCAAAATTGTATTTTTCAGTGGAAATGGCTTGATCGTCACGGTTATTGATTCTGATCAAGAATATATATCATTTACAGGGTCGGAAATTACTTCTTCACTTGCAAACTTCTGATCACAAATATACTGTCCTTAAAGAGTATTGCTTAATTCTGTTTTTATCTTTTTTATTTTTTTATTATCTAAATAATTTCCTTTGCTTACAACCAGAAGCAAGCGTTATTCTAGATTTTTGATCACTGGTTTTGCTGCTTAAAAATTTCAAGATCAAGTTTTTCCAAATCCAAATTTAGTTTCTAACCATCACAAACTTCGTTTATCCCCTCAGCCATTTGCCCTTTCATAACTTTGATGATGATCTGATCAACGATCTGCCGTCCTGCATTTATGCTGGCCAGCATCAAGGAGCAAGTGCCGCAGGAGGAGGAGGTGGCGGCGGGTCAGGAGGAGGCAGTGGTAACTCGGGGCTGCGCCTCAGCTCAAATAATCTGCGCCACATCCAGCAGCATTATCTGCAGCACAGCGGAGGTAAGACTGAAGCAAAGTCTGTCAAGGTACATTATCTTAATATATACTTCCAACTCGCAGAAAACCTTCTGGATTCCTCGACCAGTTCCATGGGAGTGCACAATTCCGGCGGTGGAGCACCCTTGATGTGCAACAGTCCCAGTGCCAGTAGCAGCGGAGGAGGAGGAGGAGGAGGAGGCGGCGGCAACGCCGGATCAGGCACTCCGGGCGGAGTGGGTGGCGGTGGTCCCAATCCCGGATACGGTTCCGTGGGAGCAACAGCTGCGTCCAGCTACAAAATGCAGCGACAAGCGGCCAATGTGCGGGAAAGGAAACGCATCCAGAGGTCCGCACCAACTGGGTACACCAAATGGTCTTTTCCATTTTACATCTTCCTGTCGCAGAGCCCAAACCTTGATTGGTTAACTAACGAGCTTTCCTTATTCTATCTTTTTGGTTTTTCCTTGCGCCTTGCAGTAGCATCAATTCCGCCTTCGACGAGCTGCGGGTCCATGTGCCCACCTTTCCGTATGAGAAACGTCTGAGCAAGATCGATACCCTGCGCCTGGCCATAGCATACATATCGCTGCTGCGTGAAGTGCTCCAAACCGACTACGACCCACTGACCTATGTGGAGAAGTGCCTGCGGGGCGAGATCAAAGCGGATCGTGCCAATTGGAACACGAGTGGTGAGTAGAATTGTATCCTTGGATCACAGATGAGCTTGCTAAGTCCGATGTTCCATTGCAGATCTGACGGCTCGATTGTCCTGGATCAACTGGGAGAATCTGGGCGTACATCCGGGTCGGCGAACGCTGCTCACCTCGCTGGCCTTGTCCTCGGAGCCCATGTGCGGAGCTCACTGTGGAATGCCATGAAGTCATAGTCCTAGACTGGCTTTTAATGGAATATCCAGTGCTGAAAGCAATTTTCCTCGAACTTATGATCTTCCCTCAAGATGCCAAAGTCTTCCCCTTTTTGGTTTAGACCTCCTAAATTAGTTTAAGGCTGTACAGGTTTCTACAGTTACTAACAGTTAGCAGTAGTATTTTATTTGAAAAGCATATTGGCTGCATCCAAAAAATACAAAGCCCGACGGCCACTGAAGTCCCCTTCCCAGTTCCGGGATAGTTTAGTTAGTTATTGGGTTCAATGGCAGTGGGGATCGAACATTTACAAATCAATTCCTCAAATCATATTTCAGGATAAATCTTTTGTAAATAGTATTGAGTATTAGGTTGCGGCTAACAGACGTCCTTCCAGTTAGGCAACTAAGTAACAACTTTAAAAGCATTTTATATATATATAAAAAGTAAATACAAGTGTGTTTAATCTAGACGTAGACATTTACACATAGCTCCTATCAAAGTACATACACATATACTCGAAAATAAATACTCCTTCTACTTTGATCAACAACAGAACTGAGAACTGAGAACTAAGAACACAAAACATTTGTGGGGTGAAACGTGGGCTAAATGCGCTCGCGGATGACTGGACATGTACTCCGCTACATGCTCTATATACGGAAGATATCAACTAGAAACTTTTGGCTACTACTCCTACTACATATGCGGCTAAATAATTAAGCTATTATCTGTTCTGTTCTGTTCCGAAATTTCGCTTTGGTAACTCGTTTTGATTTCGTTTGGCTAATACTCGAATTGTTTTGGCCTTGGCTACAATATTGGTCGGCAATGGTAATACAAATGCGCGCGCTATATAGAGACGATTACATAATGAACATTCACAATCATGAACATGTACATAAGTACGCACTGACAAAGTTGAACTACGCTCCTAATAATTGAATTTTTCGATTGCTTTTCCAATTTGTTCTTTTGGTTTTTTTGCTATTTCAATTTGATCTGCTGGTCGTAGAGCCACTCCCCGCGGAGCATTCTAGGCTGGATTGAGCACGGCCACCTTGCGCAGGCTCTCCAGCTCGCTGCGTTTCAGGCGCAGGCTAAACATGGCCTGCACAAAGCCGTGACAGTCGGTCACAATGCTGTCCTGGATCATGGTTTCCCGGAAAAGGTTGGCCAAAGCGGCAATGTCATCGCAGCCCAAAATGGCGTTCTTGTGTGTGATAAACATAGCCAGGGCAGCGCGGAAAACGATCTTGTGACCCTCGGCGAAGACGCAGTCCCAGATGCGCAGAACCGTCTCCACGGGCAGCACCTCGGCAAAGATGCAGATGAACCATTTGCTGGCAATCACCGGATAGGGCAGGCCTGTCATTGAAATGTGAATGAATCATAAATAGCTCGGATTTATCCAATTATTCCGCACTCACCCAAATTTTCCACGTGCCGATTCACGGCGGGTATACGCCTGATGACCAGTTCCCGGAACACAGCGAGGTCCCGCAGCAGGTTGGCCATGTTGTGCGAATGATACTGCGGCACAATATTCTCCACTATGTGTTTAAGCAGCCAGAAGGACTTCTCCTCGTCGTCGGTGACGATGAGCAGCAGCCCGGCGATGTAGTTGAGGCCCTGGCAGTAGCCCACATCCCGATTGTGGTGGGCATAGGCGATGAGGATGTTGTATAGACGCTCCTTTTTCGAGTCGAAGTGAATATTGTCGGGGAAGGTACGAGGTAGATCGATTGATATGGAATCACTGATTTCCTTGTTGTAGGGCTCTGCACTGAGCAGACTGCGATAGAGATCTGGAGCGCGGCGCTGGGCGGCGGCGGCGCCGGATATCTTCATCCAGACGTCGGGACGGTAGGGACCGGGTATACCTTTGCGTATGTACCGCTTAAGCTTGGGGTCCATCTGACTGAGATCGGTGTTCTGCTGCAGTATGGCCTCCCACTTCATGCGGCGGCGCGTCAGCGTCTTCAGGTAGCCGTCCATGAACTTGCCGTAGTTCTTGTAGTCGAAGTGCTCGCCCCGCTTGAAGCCATACTCGTCCACATCGCTAGCCGCAGAGACCAGAGAAAGTTGAAGTTGCGGTGAAAAGATATTTAATCGCTGCGCGCCCACCACTCACCTGAACTTTGAACTTGCGGTAGCATCCATATGAACTAATGACTAGAGTTATTATATTGCTCGCTATTTAAGGTGTGTCTTTCTGTGTTGCTACGGCTGCCTGTTCCGCTGTCAGCCGCTCCTCATCCGTTGCATGGCAGAAAATCCAATTGGGGGGGAAACTATTTGTATTCAGGGCACGTTGCGCGGTTACGTCGCTGCCTTTGCTGCTGCCGCTGCAACTGCAAGGGAATCAATGGTCAATAAACATTGTTCGTTACTGGGCCCGGGCCCTTCATTTATTTATAAGCCTATTTAGCCTTGCGGCACTGGCACCCTACCTCTGCCTACGCTGCGTCCTTGAGCGGTGGCCTTTTGTGCGCGCCCACTCGTCGTTGCTGCCTCTGCCTCTGCCTTAGCGCGCCTCGGAGCTGATAACATCCACGGACGACGGACCACGAAGTGGCTGGGGGGCGGCCGACGCACAGGTGCTAGGTGGAGCGTCTGGGGCCGGTCCGCTGGACGTGCGCTTGCAGGTGCTCGATGGGATTTTATCTGTTGGTAGTGATTTCATTGAAGATTGCTGGTCCGCTTATCAGTGGGCTTAAATTAGTTTATTTTGGTTATTATAGCGAATAAAAATTCGCGTCTTGTGACTGGTGAGACCAGAACCTGGAATGACCAAAATACCGAAAAGGGGAAACTAGTTTATGAGATAAGCGATATATATCGGGTAAACTTAAATTATCGCTATAAAATTGTATATGTAATTTTTTTATTTTTAAAATTTAAATGTCTATCAATCGTTATCTTGTATATGATATTATAATTTAAAATAAAAAACTGCTGAATACTTAAAAACATACAAACTAAAAAATAATCACTCTTTTGTCATGTGACTGTCACTGACGATAGTATCGATTCGATGTCTTGCTAGCACTTTTACCTGGCCACCCACTATATCGCGCTCCGTCATTCCTCGCCATTCTACGTCATGCAGAGTCAAGCAGTCGTTCCGTGTCGTGACACATTATGCAATGTCTAACAACTGAGGTAAAACTGATTATTTAGACCAGTTGCCCAAATTCCGATCGACCCACCACGCGAGGTACTAGATCCATTGCTGATACCTGCGACATGCTGCGCAAAACGGCAACGATGGGACTCCTGGCGGCGGTGGCCGTGAAGGCGGCCCCGGAGAGCCCCAAACAGAACTCCCCCCAGGCGGACTGCAGCCTGGTGTGCCGGCCCAGCGAGCTGCCCATCTACGAAAGCTTGCGCAAGCCAGAGTGAGTACCTTCTCGTTCCTCTTCCCAATTCCCTTCTAATCCTTACGTTTACTTCCTTCACAGGCAGAAGGTGGAAAGGCACGCGCCCGCGGATTCGGCGCTGCACCGAAACCTGGAAAGCGGCGTGCGGTACGTGCGTGAGAGTGTCCAGGATAGCTACAAGTCCGTCGCCGACCAGGCCGGCATCGTTGGCCATTACGTGGAGACGGCAAAGGCTCACACGCAGCACACGATCGATATGTTAAACGAGCCGCAAAACTCGCTGCACCGCAGCGGCGCCATCATTGTTGGCGGTCTCGCAGGTTTCATCTTCGGCGCCCGCGGTGGTTTCATCAAAAAGGTGGTGTACACCGGCGTCGGAGCGGGGGCGGTGGCCTCGTTGTGCTATCCCCGCCAGGCGGAGGAGAACTGCCGTGTAGTGCTGTACGAGGGACGCAAGATCTTCGCCGTGGCCTACAACTTCGTGAAGGGTGTGAAGCCCGGAGAGGAGGTGCCTATTGAGCCCATTCAGAAGTTCCCTACCTCCCTGGAGGACCTCAAGTATTTGGCCAGCGACCTGGTCGAGGAGGCCAAGGAGCTGATCTTCCCCAAGAAGAAGTAGGAGCACCCCCATCCGGCCGTGAAATGTGCATCGATTTAAGTTGAGCCTAGTCTCTCTCCGATTATGTGATCCAGCTGGAATTCGTTATCTCTATTCGTGGTAATCTTTCTTGTTGCCAGAAATAAAGTGGCCTCGCGTCCCAAAAGTGAAAAGTCGGCTCATTGCTTGCATGTGTGGGCCGTTGCCCAGGTCAGAACCAGCTGCCGATGCCGCCAGATCTCCCATGAGTCGCGTCGAGTGATTAATTGTTCAGCCGCTCGCGAGGTGTTGGTGTCAAGTCAAATGTCACTGGCGGAGCTGAGAGCTGAAGCTGTTGAAAAGTGAAATCCGGAGGAAAGTGGCGACTGCAGATGCCGTCTGCCTTCCCGCGTACAAATCGATTGTGCCAATCATCTTCGATGGCCCGCAGCCGAACATGGCGATGACTGCAAATTGTGTGAATGGTTCAGGTTCGCCTGCCCTCGGGGGCCCCAATTGCCGGAGATTGCCGGCTGGAGAGGAAGCCGGCTCTTATGGCGATGGGCATCTCTTGCGACGGCCTCCCATTATGCTGGACAATGTTTTTCAGTTATCTTTTATTGCTCTCGAGCTTTCGCATCGCTATAGATAGACTTGTTCTTTGGGCAAGATACAGACAGCGTTGAGGTGTCTGCACGCAATTGTTTACAATAAATATAGATTTAGTTAATTGTTAAATATTACTACTACTTCTAAAATACCAACAACTTGTGGACATGCAAATGACTCTCCATTACCCCCCTTGTTATCCCCGATAATCCCTTCGGCTATGTACAAATAGATAATCCCTCATCGGGAACCCGATCGATATCCGACCGAGCGATTCCCGTATGTGTTAGACTTACATCGCTAACATTTTCGCTACACTAACTTAGTGGGCGTTGACTGTGTGTTCGGACAGAGGCGTGGCAGTGGCCCACGAGGCCAAGTCAGGGTCAATGCTATTAAAATTGTTAAATTGAAGCTAACTACGCTTAACATTCCTTTAAGATAAATCACACAATACTTAAAGATACAACTGATAAATTAAAACAATAACAAATGTCGGGCTGCCATCATCATCATCATCATCTTCATCGTCTTCATTGTGTTCGCCGTGCTGATCATCATCTGACATGTTCCAGTATCCAGGGCGTGAACTTGGAGATGCGCGTACAGACTCCAGGCAGATTGGCCTCGGCGCAACCAATGCCCCAGGAGATGATCCCAGCCAGGAAGAAGCGACCGTCCTGGGATTTCGCCTGTTAAACAGGGGAAATACTGGATTAGCATATTTCTTATGGTAGTGAAAAGGGCATGGGTCCTACCTGCAGTGGTCCTCCCGAATCGCCTTGGCAGGAGTCCTGTCCCCCCGTCTCGTAGCCCGCACAGAGGAATATGTCCGGAATAAATTCCTGGCGACCTGCGCGCATGAACATCGATTTGCAATTGTCGTTACTCACAATGGGTACGGAGACCTGATTAGGGAAGATAAATTGTTAAGATTAATATAGTTAAAGAGACATGAGCTGCACACAGTAAGAAAGCTATCTTTTTTGACGATGTTTTTTTTTCATATGAAATATTTTTACATACAAAATTGAATTCATTCTGTGTGTGAACATTCATAAGCACAATCTCAAGAATCTCCCATTTTAAGATAAAAATTATCGCTCAATTTTTTACGGTTTTCATTGTCGCTGGAGCTTTGAGCAGAAAGAAGTTTAAACTACAGCTGAAGCTGGAGCGGTGGGTACTCACCTCTTGGAGGACCGAGGGCAGGGTGCCGCCCTCGCTGAGACGACCCCAGCCGGTGACCGTGGCGTTCATGCCAATTAGAAGGCTCTCCGTCTCGGGCAGGCAAATGGGACTGACATGCGGCGCGAATTCGAGCGGCTGCTCCAGCTTGACCAGCGCCAGGTCGTACTCGTACGTGAGGAAGCTGTACTTGGGGTGCACCACCTTCTTGGCCACACCGCGCTCGATGTAGGGCAGCTGCTCCTGCACATGCGAGAAGTCGTACTCGCCCACGCGGATGCGTATCTGCGAGATGAGCAGGCTGCGGATTGAGAAGAGGGGAACGCAGATTAGCTGGATGTGGTCCGGTTTCGGGCTGGGCTGATCCACACTCACTCGTCCACGCAGTGTCCGGCGGTGGCTATCCAGTTCTCGTTGATCAAAGCGCCACCGCAGCGGTGGGTGCTGGAGAAGCCGAAGAAGGAGGTGCGCCGCACCGACACCTGCCAGGGCCAACGACCGAAGGCCGCGCTCTTGCCGCCCACGATCCGTGTCTCGGGCCGCGCCAGCGTCGGCACTCCGCACTCTGCAATTGCGGCAATAACAAATGGCATTGTCAAGTTAGATACTCCAACTGGCAGATCGACTATTGCTCTATTCTTAAGAGCTCTAACTCGAGCTTGAATTTACTGGGCTATCTTAGAGCTCAAATCCACTCAATGGGTTCTCTTTAAATGCTTTAAAAAAATTTGATGTTATTACCTAATTAATTAATTCATTGCCTTGTCATAGCTAATTTGTATATCTTTGCTGTGTAGTTTTTTAGTTTTAGTTTTAGTGACCCTTTAAATTATTTACATATATTCGTGATAAATATCGATCTAGCTATGGCTTCTAGGGTATAAAAACTTCGGCTTACCAAAGCTAACATTCTTTGTGGTTTAATTGTAAAACTGTTTTTAGGCCTAAATCAAGCTTAAGTGATTTTTGCCAAGTGTAGGGGCGTGGCACTTACCGCTTCGCGCCGCCGAAATGGTCTTGACATGGCCCAGCGCCCCGGAATCCAGGCTGGAGGAGTCCGTTATCTCGTTGGTCTCGATGCCGGAGGTGGCCAGTCCAGGCGGACGGTGCGTGGGCCGTTGGCTGCTGCTGGTGACGATACTGCTGCTTCCGATCGTGGTGGGTGTCTTGCTCGGATGGGCTGTTGTTGTCGTGGAGCTGGAACTGGAGCTGGAAGAACTCGAGATCGCCGTGGTGGGCCGCTGGTAGGGCTTTGTGGGCTT
>VNJR01012366.1:0-28575 GCA_008042585.1 Drosophila punjabiensis | reverse complement strand
GCAACCCGGTGGCTGACAACCTCCATCTCACGTCAGTCCACCGTTAATCGAAGACCCATTGTCCTATCCTTATAAATTTTCTGTAAAGAGATCCTGGCGTGACTGAGCTTCACCCCAGCCTAGATTAGGTTAGGTTAGGTTAATCGGGCGGCCCTCGGGGGGGCCATGCATAGGCCAGTATGGCCCTTAGTTGCCCGGGTTGTTCTGGGGTGCACCTATGAATTGTTACTGTGGGTTTCGAAATCCTTGAGGATCGAGGTGGCTTTAGCGAAGGCAAGTAGTTCGCGGCTTTCTCTTGGAGGCATCTTCCAGTGACGCCAGAGACGGAGCGCCTAGGTGTCGTACTCTTGACCTTGTTAGAGCCGGACATTTGCAAATGAGATGCTCCAGGGTTTCGGTTGCCCCAAATTCATCGCATTTCCGGCAGTTGGCGTTTTCGGTGANTGATTTGAAGTGATGTTCCGCCTTCTGGAAACGGTTTGATAATTCCTTGAAACCGGCCGCCAGCGACTGAAACTCCAGGTGAGTTTGCCTCATAAAAATCCTCATATCGGATTTAATATGCAGGCAACTCGGGCACGTCCAGTCCAATCCACTATGCTCACGTATGCGATCAGCAATACGCCCGCCGTATTGCCCAAAACCGGCGCAACCGACGTGAGCAATGTTTTCGCATAGCCAACAGCTAACAAAGACCTGCTTAGCAGTGAATTTGCGACTGTTGGGACAATTGTCAGCACAGCAGGTGGCCATAATTTACGTAAATAATTAATACAAATTATAAACACACGAAATTAAATAAAATGAAAAGAATATTTATAATTCCGCGGCAAAGAAACCGATCAAAACAAAAATCAAAGAGCGCAAAAAATGAGATGCTCCAGGGTTTCGGTTGCCCCGGATTCATCGCTTTTCCGGCAGTTGGCGTTTTTGGTGATGCCCTGCTTGACGGCATGCGTCGCGGTGAGGCAGTGACCTGTGAGGATTCCTACTAATAGTCTGCAATCTTTCCGTGGAAAATGCAGCGCGTTGTAACAGAGTTTATCTTTGCGCTCTTTGCACATGATCCTTGATATTTTACAGGTAGTGGAATTTCTCCTCCACATGCTTTTGCTCTTTCGTTAGCCTGTCCCTCCAGCTCACTTTGGAGCGTTCTTAGGGAGACCGGAACGTTTTCTGTTCTTTCACTCGCCAGTCCGACGCCTTCCGTTGCAAGTTCATCCGCGGTTTCGTTACCATCGATGCCCTGGTGGCTTGGAACCCAGTAGATCCTCACTGACTCAGTCGTGCTCAGGATATCTAGTGCCTGCTTGCCAATACACTTTTGGAGCTGACCGTTGACGATTGCATGGATCTAATCGCCGCTTGACTGTCTACGAACAAATTGACCGCCTCATATGGACGGTTTATGCTCTGCGCAAGATCTGCCGCTTTACCGATGGCGAATACTTCCGCCTGGAATATGCTGCATTGACTTGGTAGCTTATACGACAGACTCATTTCAGGGTCCGTGCATCATTTCCGTCCTTCTTCCATCTTGGAGCCGTCGGTGTATATATTAAGGTGTTGAGCATGGTCCTGACCTGTTTTCCAGTCACTAGATCCCATGAATGTTGTTGTTTTTCATCTGGGCACGTTCTTGGTATCATGTAATCAGATGTACTGCTCATGTCTCGGCCAATTACACTGTGCCCAAATCCGTGTAGCGACATATTACCTGATACAACCTGAGCCGCTTTTCCTGCTGTCAGTTGAGCATGGATATCTAGGGGATCAATTCCGATTATTGTCTCGAGGGCTTTTGTGGGGGTTGACCTCAGCGCCCCTGTAATGCAGAGCAGTGCCTTCCGCTGGGCTCTCTCCATAAGCTTGTAATAAGTCTCTTCTCCATGTCTTGCCACCACACTAGGACTCCATACAGCAGTGTCGGACGCACCACTGATATGTAGGCCCAGTGCATTAGAGCGGGCGAAAGGCCCCATGTGCTGGTAAGCATCTTCTCAGATGCGTATAGCGCTAGGGTGCCTTTTTCACCCTCTCCATTACATTGGGTTTCCATGCTTGCTGTCTAGTACAAAGCCGAGGTACTTTTCCTGTGCTTTCGGGGTCAGCCTAGTCGTGATAATTTTTGGGGGGATCCATCGCGGTACCTTGTATCTTTTGGTGAAGAGAAAATAGGTCCGTCTTGTCTGCGTTGATACTGAGCCCTACCTTGGGCGCCCACTCACATATCTCCCTGAGCGTTGATTCCATGATCAAGCTGAGGGTCGAGGGACATACTCTCGTACTCTCTCCGCATAGGCTGTTATCTTTGGTGATTTCCTTTCGGATCTGTTGATTAGGTCGTCTACCACCAGATTCCATAGGAGAGGTGAGAGGACTCAACCTTGCGGCGTGCCCCTGTGCGCTCCCATCTGCAGCTCAGAAGATTTCTTATCCACGAGTTGATGGCGGGGGGCGTGTTGTTCGCTTCTAGGTGATCCATTATTGCGTTCGTGCTAACGTTGTTAAATGCTCCGGATATGTCCACAAACACTCCGAGAGCATATTCCTTATTGTGTAGGTCTCTCTTAATGGTGGGTACTAGTGAATGTAGTGCCGTCTCCACCGCAGTTTTTCTAGTGTCTTAAGTAGAAAAGAGGTGAGGCTTATCGGTCTGTAATCCTTGGAACTCACATGGCTGCATTTTCCTGCTTTAGGCAGGAAGACAATCCGAGACGTTCTCCATTGGATGAGGATATAGCCCGTTCTTAGGCGTGCTGTGTATATAGAGTGTAGCCATGGTGTGATCACTTCTTTGGTCACCTGTAACATGGCTGGGAATATTCCATCTAGTCCAGGTGCTTTTATCCCCGTAAAGGAGTCTATAGCTAAGTGGATTCTTCTAGAGGATATCAGATCTATTGGGAGATGCTCTTCTCCAATTGTTAGGTTCTGATGCTTATTGACATCGGGTACCATAGTGCATCCTGGGAAGTAAGCTTGTTTTGGTGCTGTTAAGGCCTCTTTGCTGCCCTCAGTCCACTGTCCATTATCGCGTTTCAGCTGACTCTGTATGGTTGGATGCTTCGATAGCAGCTTCCTGAGTCTAGCCGTTTCTGGGGCAGTCTCTATATTGGAGCAGAAGTTTCTCCACGAGCTTCTCCCTAAGTAGGGCTTTGTATTCCTCATTGATAATCTCATCTTTCGCCATCTTGGCGATTTTGAAAAATTCCTTGAGGTTATTGCGTCGAAGTGAAAGGTCCCTTTTGCGCCATGGTAACTTGGTCCGTTTCCTCATTTCTAATGTCGGGCATGATGTGTGATACGCGTCTAGTAGCTCCTCGGAGAGGGTCTCTAGGGACTTTTCTATGTCCTCCGCAGATTCTATGTGCCCTGAGAAGTGGCAAGTCTTGCCGCGATTACCTTTTTGAACTTTCCCCAGTTAGTGTTCCGGGGGTTCCTGAAAACGGTTAGTTTCGGAGAATGTTCGACTTCATACTGGAACTGTATGTACTTATGATCTGGGAAGGATGGTCTCTCAAGGACACTCCATTCTGATACCATAGTACCCTGTCCCTTTATGATTGTTAAATCTAGCACGTTGGACGAGGTGGGGCCTACAAAGATATGTTAGATAGGTTAGTAGAAAAAATAAAGTCTAAGAGTGACTCACCTCTGTCGTTTATATCGGAGCTCCCCCACAAGCAGTGGTGTTCGTTGGCGTCTGCACCCACGAGCAGTTGCTGGTCTTTCGGACTGGCTCCTGAGTTCCTTCTGTGGGGCCGTCCTGTCGTGTGCCATGTAGCAAGAAGCTGCCAGGAGGCGCTTTTTTCCGCTCTCCAGCATCACCACAGTCAGGTCGTCAGAGCTGTAATGAGACATAAGATTAGCGTGTAGACCCTTCCGTACAAGTACGGCGGTTCTGTTTCTGCTTACCGGTGGTGAATAGAACACGTTGTAATTTGATGACTTCAGTCTGGCGACGGTATTACCAGTGGCAATCCATGGCTCTTGGACCAAAACAATGTCGGCGGACCCTTGCTCCATGGCTATGAGGAGTTCCGGCGAGGCGACCTTACTTTTATGAAGGTTGAGCTGCAGCACCCTTAGCGTCATGGGTACCTTGCTCACCTCCAGACGGGTTGACTATGACTGTCAGATCACCGTCCTCCTTCAGGGTTCCATCCAGCGTCATTTCCTGGGCGGCATCTATGATAATGTCCAGACCTAAATCCTTCTCCACCTCGCCAGCCTGCAGGGTGTGCGCATCTTTATCCCCGGGACGGTGCTTTTTGAGGCGTAGGTAGACGCTACCCATACCCCACGCCATCTTCCCGTATCTGGGATATAAGATGTCCTCCGAATCCTTATTAATCTGGAGGATTGCACATTGGCGCTCCCTCTTTGGGTAGTGGGCTCGCGACATGCAGTACCTTCCAGTCTGCGGTCGGTATGTCGGGGTTTTGTCGCTGTAGCAGCTTCAGCGCCCGATCGCCTTGAATAGCAATGGGGAAGAGTACCTTCGCCTTCGGTACGGATAGGATTAATTCCCTGTCCACCACCTCCAGTTGGGCCCCCTCCCACGGTGCTTCCATATGGCTAACCGTTTGCGTCAGCCACTTCCGAGTCTGGTCGTCCATACACTTCAGGATTTTGACCCCATTCAGCCATCCCGCACCATCGAATGTTGGCATGGGGGCCTTGGAGTCATCCTCCATCCGCATAAACAGCGCTTCGACAAGACGCGTGTGTACGGTTTTCCACCGCGCCTCCGACATCTTGCCGTTCTCGTCGCTGCGGTCAATGAGTGCCACGATCAGATGTCGTTTGATCACCTCACTGACCTTCAGCTCCTTCTTGAGAGGCTTCTTCGCGCTGGGTGTGGGGGCTGCCTGCTTGGGCCGCTTGCTCGCCGGTGCACCTCTAGAGGCACTCTCAGCGGAGCGCTGCCTCTTGCTGGCAAGCATCTCCTCCACCTTGTTGGCGAATCCGCCTGTAGACGGCCTGTGAGGAAGTTTGGCGTAGTGAAGTCAGCCCTCTTCGAGCCTTTGCTCAGCTCAGGCTATCTTTTCCTTCTTCTTTAGGGAGAGGGTTGCTTTGCTGCGAAGCCGGCTCTGGATCCCAAGAGCCGCCTTATACTCCGCCTTGGCCTTCATCCCCTCGCTTGACCGCTTCGGTTTGTCCCTGCACGGGGAGCTGGTGCCTGGTTTGGGCGAACGGAGAAGGCTCTCTTCCTCCTCTTTCAAGAGCTGCACGCTCTCCAGGCCCGAGTCTGTATCGACGACGGCACCAGTGCGGCAAAGCTTGCTCTGAGTAGTTGTGGTGGCAGAAGCATTACAACTAACCTGACCTGCTCCCGTCAAGCTAGAGGTGTGACCGCTGGCGACACGCAGAGAGGATTGCTCCCCTCCGTGCCCGCCGGTGTTAGCAGTCACGCCTTCCACCGACGTTTGGGCTGACATCCCAGACCCGGTTTCATCCTTCGGTCCCTCCAGTATGGTTTATTTCAGGGGTACCACCCACTTGCGTTTTATGCCTTCCGCTAAGGCACCTCCAACCATGGCTAGTGGTTTATTTCCTCCGGCTTTTTGGGCTGGAGGAATTGAGCCGTAGCCTTAGCTAGACATTGTATTACCGCGACGGAGCAAGCGACAGTGCATTACCCGTAGTCCGGGATAATACAGTGCCCATTGCCTAGCCGGCGCCCTCGTGAAGGGGTCAGTTGAAGGATTTTCGCCATCCACCTCAGCCTAAGAACTACTTCAGAAATTGTAACAAAAATTCCATCAAAGACAGCTTTCAGATTATGTCTGCTGTAACAACCCGATAATTCTTTAACAAATTACAAAGACTATAGCGAAGCAAACATCTTCGTTTCGTCTCCGTCATTTGTAAGGTTATACGTCGATTTCATTTTTTTGCATTTTCACAAAGAATTTTTCCTTTTTTTCAGAATTAAATTTTCTACGTTCGAGCATTCGCTAATGATGGGTCGTTTTCAAATAGTTAATTTAAGACGGACTCTAGCCTAATTTACAAATTTTAATAATCAGGGGTTAGTACAATTTACCGATACAAATACTCAAGCAAAATATATGTAACGTAAAAGCACTCGCCCCACGATGGGCGCCAAAAATCTGTGGGTCGGAGTTTTGCCACTGAAAAAGAGAAACATTTACTGGAAATTCTGGTTCTCGATATTCCCAGAGTGTTAACCACATTCAGGCTTGTCGATCCTCAACTAACAGCTGAGCGGGACTCATTGATTCCTAGCTCTAGCGGAAGATGTGGGGGTGTTTTTTGTGGTGGATAACGATTTTAACGTGAAAAGTTTTAAATAGTTTTATTATATACATAATGAGATGATCCTCATTAGAAAACAATTGTCTCATCTTATTATTTATATAGCACAAGAAGCACAAAATTATTGTTATACCTGCAGGGGTGGTCTTAGGTGCTGTTCGCCACTCCCAGTATCATTAACCTCCCAACCGTAGCCTTCATGTTAATTTTTTTTAAGGCCCCATTTGATTTTGTCTGTTGAATCTGCAACATTTCATTATTCTCCCATGATTTAGTGAAAACTCAGAAATTAATCTTAATAAGAATACATTTTAATAGTTAAACAAATTGTCAGTTGTTTCTTTTTCTTGGATCTGGTTTCTTTTAATGTATATATTTCTGACAAACATTAGTAAACAAAGTAATTAAGATAATTATTTTCCTCCTTTCATGTTTTCAAAAATACAGTGCCTGCTTTATTTAGAATGTTTATCTGCTTTTTTTATTATATTGCCTAACTTAGATGTATTTAATTTTATCCAGTTTATGAATTACTTAAATAACGTTATTGGTATTTAGTTACCATTCTAATATATTTTTTTTTGGTTTCAGGTAAATTTTCTTTCGTTTGTTTGAAAAACATTGGCAGTGGTGGTGTGGTACTTCAACAAACTGTCAATAATTATTAAATATTTTATTCATTCGATTTATTCATTTCGGAGCTGGATCGACCTAGCGATTTCTCGCCATGTAGTTGAAGGTAAAAGAAAAGGCGTGACCTACACGTGCTCAAACTTATTTTAAATCACTTGTTTTTGGAAAATTTTTTTTTTAAATAATTACCTTGCCGACACGGCAATCTTCAGCAGCTCGCCAAAATAAAAGTTGAATTAAAGTTGGGAGCACATGTGAGTGTACTCTCCCGCTTTGTTTTTATCTGTTTCTTGGTCTTATTTCTGATGGGACAGGATCGACCTAGCTTGACGAGCTCCAATAGGAAAGATCGAAGCCAGATGCTGGGGACCCGAAGAACCCTTAACCGAACTGCAATTCGATATTCACCAGCTGGTGGCTATAACAAGTATCGCTAATAAATTTTTGCGCGAATCTTTTTGATTTTTGAACTGACATGACTGAATTCATTGTTTCTATATGGGGCCAATACAGTAGCTATACGTTGCTTTGAGTATTTAGTGCCATTGAATAAAGCCACTCGCTCTAACGTTATAAGATGTCAGTCGTTATTAGCTGTTTCGGGACCATCGTCAGTGCTGGCTTTAGTTGTGCACTCGTAATTACTTCATCGTCTACCATTGCGATGGGGCTTAAATGCAATAGTGCATAGTGCAATGCTCCCCGCATGTAGGCCTCGAACACAAGTATCGTGGGCTGCCAGCTTGCAAAACAATGCGCAAGTTGTTGGTACGCAATCGATTTCTGACAGCACGTCGTTGTTGCACTCGAGTACTTTGTTCTCGTTCAGGTGAAGAATTATGTGTTGGTGGGATACGGAAAAAAATTGTGACATTTTACAAGTAGCTTTAATATTAGGATATGCAACTAGCACATGGATGATGTGAGGAACCTGCCGGCTCCCCACAAATAAATATGTCAATAATAAATAACAATATAATACATAATAATATAAGCCATGCAAATAATATAAACACAAATAGCCATGTAAATAATAATGTAAATAATAGCATATAATAATGTAAATAATAGCATATAAAAATGTCAATAATAAAAAATAATCATGTAAACAATAGCAGATAATAATAATAGATTTAGTTAAAAATAAATAGATGTTAAGGCTTTGCAAGCTTATACGGTAGTTAAGCTAAGTCGCCGCGAACTATCATCGCTAGCCGAAAGCTCAACGCACACGGACACACACACACAAGCCTAACAACGAAACTGACCACGAGCAGTGGTCACATGACTGAAGAAGTATGTAGGAGTGAGCGAGAAAGGACGCGATCACGCCATACAATCAACCCCCGAAAATTGGCACGCGCCCTAAGGAAAGAGCGAGAGGAAACGAGATCCAAGAAACTTCGAGAAGTTCTCGAAGCGAGGACACGAGCACTTGGTAGTGGAAAAAAAAAACAGAGGAGTTGTGAAAAAGACGTGGAGCGAGCCTGACGTGGATCATTGCTAAAAACACGTAGTGGCGAGTGCCACTCCACATGGAGCAAGATGGAGATTAGTGAAAAGAACGTGGAGTGAGACGGACATGGATTTGTGCACTCTGGCGAGTGCCACTCCAAGGAGCAAAGATCCCAGCACGCGAAAAGTGAGACGATCGAGAGATGCCCGGCAGGCCGCATGGCCAATCTAAGAGGAAGGAGCAACTTCGAAGCCCAGCCATCGAGTGACGGCTGATGAAGCAGGAAAATCGGAGCGAAGACATGGAGGGACTTGTGCCGGCCCAGGACCAGCGGCGGAGCACCCAGCAGACAGGCTTGTGCCTGTGTGTGTGTGTGCGGAGTGAGACGGGTGAGTGTGGCAAGTGAAACCTCCTTTCATGTCTTCAAAAATTCAGTGCCTGCTTTATTTAGAATGTTTATCTGCTTTTGTTTTTATATTACCTAACTTAGTTGTATTTAATTTTATCCAGTTTATGAATTACTTAAATAACGTTATTGGTATTTAGTTACCATTCTAATATATTTTTTTTTTGGTTTCAGGTAAATTTTCTTTCGTTTGTTTGAAAAACATTGGCAGTGGTGGTGTGGTACTTCAACAAACTGTCAATAATTATTAAATATGTTATTCATTCGATTTATTCATTTCGGAGCTGGATCGACCTAGCGATTTCTCGCCATGTAGTTGAAGGTAAAAGAAAAGGCGTGACCTACACGTGCTCAAACTTATTTTAAATCACTTGTTTTTGGAAAATTTTTTTTTTAAATAATTACCTTGCCGACACGGCAATCTTCAGCAGCTCGCCAAAATAAAAGTTGAATTAAAGTTGGGAGCACATGTGAGTGTACTCTCCCGCTTTGTTTTTATCTGTTTCTTGGTCTTATTTCTGATGGGACAGGATCGACCTAGCTTGACGAGCTCCAATAGGAAAGATCGAAGCCAGATGCTGGGGACCCGAAGAACCCTTAACCGAACTGCAATTCGATATTTACCAGCTGGTGGCTATAACAAGTATCGCTATTGAATTTGGGCGCGTATCTTTTTGATTTTTGAACTTACATGACTGAAATCATTGTTTCTATATGGGGCCAATACAGTAGCTATACGTTGCTTCGAGTATTTAGTGCCCTTGAATAAAGCCACTCGCTCTAACGTTATAAGATGTTAGCCGTTATTAGCTGTTTCGGAACCATCGTAAATGCTGACTTTAGTTGGGCACTCGTTGATTATAATTACTCCATCGTCTACCATTGCGATGGGGCTTAAATGGCATAGTGCATAGTGCAATGCTCCCCGCTTGTAGGCCTCGAACACACGTCGTTGTTGCACTCGAGTACTTTGTTCTCGTTCAGGTGAAGAATTATGTGTTGGTGGGATACGGAAAAAAATTGTGACATTTTACAAGTAGCTTTAATATTAGGATATGCAATTAGCACATGGATGATGTGAGGAACCTGCCGGCTCCCCACAAATAAATATGTTAATAATAAAAAACAATATAATACATAATAATATAAGCCATGCAAATAATATAAACACAAATAGCCATGTAAATAATAATGTAATGTGAGCGAGAAAGGACGCGATCACGCCATACAATCAACCCCCGAAAATTGGCACGCACCCTAAGGAAGGAGCGAGAGGAAAAGAGATCCAAGAAACTTTGCGAAGTTCTCGAAGCGAGGCCACGAGAACTTGGCAGTGGAAAAAAACAGAGGAGTTGTAAAAAAGACGTAGAGCGAGCCTGACGTGGATCTTTGCTAAAAACACGGAGTGGCGAGTGCAACTCCACATCAGCAAGTTGGAGATTAGTGAAAAGAACGTGGAGTGAGACGGACATGGATTTGTGCACTCTGGCGAGTGACACTCCAAGGAGCAAAAATCCCAGCCCGCGGAAAAGTGAGACGATCGAGAGATGCCCGGCAGGCCGCATGGCCAATCAAAGAGGATGGAGCAACTTGGAAACCCAGCCGTCGAGTGACGGCTGATGAAGCAGGAAAACCGGAGCAAAGACTTCGTTGTGTGTGTGCGGAGTGAGACGGGTGAGTGTGGCAAGTGAAACCGCAACGAGTGGCCAGCAGGGAGATTCGGCCAACATGGCCAAGTGCATATAAAAATCTCGGCGGGACTCGATGCGGTATCGCCATAGAGTAGAGCAGTTAAGAATGTCACCCGAACCTCAAACTTTGCGCAAGCCCCTTTGTAACCAAAACTTACCTCGCGAATTGAATATGAAAACTTCACAATACACAGAAATACTCTGAGAAAAATAAATGAATAAAAAAATACAAAAAAAATATTTAAAAAAATGAAGATTAATTAAATTCTGTTTACCGCCCGACTAAATTACCGAGGCCCACCCATATCACGATGAACCAATATTTTTACATCCAGAAAACGGTGACGACCTTCACGGCGAGTGCCGGTTGGGATTCCACCTAGCAGATGCATAGTTCCTAACGGGTAGAAAACGTCCCGTTATCGATCCCTCTCGGTCTCCTCACGGCGAGTGCCATGAGCCATATTTGCTTATATCAAAAATAGAGTTTTCCTGCTTGGTAACCCGGTGGCTGACAACCTCCATCTCACGTCGGCCCACCGTTCATCGAAGACCCATTGTGCTATCTTTTTAAGTTTTCTGGCGTGACTGAGCTTCACCCCAGCCTAAGAACTACTTCACAATGAAAGACTTTTATGTTAGATGCTTATACCTCAGTAAAATTGATATATGTGCATCGATATTTTGTTGTTTTTTTTTTAACTCCTCAAACTTTGTAGGTAGTAAATGTACAAAGTGCACGAGCTTAAAATATATTTAATAACAAATTGTTCCATTTTTAAAAAATAAGTTAAAACTATTGTTCATAGAAAATTGATATCTGTGCAAAATTGAGTTGAAAAGGTAAAATTTATTAAATACATTCATATTATACCTAAAGTGTTTTTTTAGCATGATATAGTGTCTCCCTTTTGTTCCTCCACTAACTGCAACCGTCTAGGCATTGAATTAACCAAGTTCTGCAGGACAGGGGTATCAATGTTTGCCTATTCCTTAACAATTGCCTCCTTTAAGTCCTTTAAGGTCTTGAACTGCCTTCCACCTTCGAAAACTTTAGCTGATTTTGAGGATACCCCAAAGATCCTCAATCGGATTTAGGTCTGGACTTATAGCAGGCCACTGCATCAAGGCGATTTTTTTGGATTCCAGAAACATCTTTGTATACCGTGCAACATGTATAGGAGCGTTATCCTGTTGAAACACAAAATCCTCGCTATGGAACTCTTCAGAAAATGGTATAAGCTCACATTCCAAGAGATCCGTATATATTTCCGCATTCATGCGACCTGGTACAAAGCACATTGGCGATTTCCCAAAGAAACTAAAAGCCGCCCAAACCATAAGAGACCCACCCCCATGGTTGCGTCTGTGGCAAGTCAGCCGGGGATGTCTGGGGTCTCGCCAGTACTTTTGGTTTCCATCTGGGCCGTCTAAATTGAATTTTTTCTCATCACTAAAGACGACATTATGGAATTCATTGACCCAAAATTTATATTTTTCGTACAAAGCAAGTCGGGGCATTTTATGGCGTCGTAATAGCTTAGGTTTTGGCACCTTAGCTTCGTATTGGAGATGTAAATCCTTTCGGCAAATTTGTTGCACTCTTTGCCTAGTTATTGGCAACTTAAATTCTGCTTTAATTTGGGCGCAACTCATCATTTTTTCGGTTTCTAAAGCTCGAACGTGGCGCTTGGTCCGCTCATCAACCTTAGGAACTGCACCTTTTCGGTTGTTCTGAGCATATTTTTGCGGAGACTTTAGGAAATTTGATACAGTATTGCGATGTCTGTTAATTGTTTTAGCAATAACACCCACTTTAACGCCGCAATCCGCCATTGTTTTGATTTTAATCTGCTCTTCGTTACTTAGTTCGGTTCCACGTGGCATTTTTATGAAATTTAACCGTTTACTTAACTTAAAGCTTTTTAAAATAACGCGATATAATTTTTAGTTCGGCGCTTATAAGTGATCACACAAATGTAGTCAATTTGTTCCAACACATTATTACCAGATCACACTCCAAACGTAAATGAAGAACTTTGCACATTTATCAACTTTCTATGAAACGCATCACTTTGCGTTCTTCTTTATTTTAACGGTGCTAAAGATTGGGAGCTGATAAGAAATCAATGCTTGACGAAACATTAGTATATATAAGAGAACAATTGTGTATACTCAAAACAAAACTGTCGCTATTAAAACGACTGTAATATAAAAAAAAAAAATTGCACATATATCAATTTTACTGAGGTATTTGCTGAAGCAACGCCCAAGGCCAAGAATCGATGAAAAAGCAAACTGAGTTTGAAGATTTCACACTGACTTTTCTTTCCACACAAAAGCAAAGAAAACGTTCGAAATGGAAGAAGCTTTTTAATTTTTAAGTTACAGTTATTCTGCTTCTAATTGTAAATCTTGTGCAATGTAAACAATCAGAATTTTTCTTTGAATATAAACAAACAAAGTGAACACAGAAAGGCAAAAGTAAACCATTATATACATACATATAGGTCACAGTAAAAAATGCAACAAAATTTCAAAACTAATAAATAAATACGATTAGCAACTAAACGATGTCATTCAACTTAGACTAGGCACAGAAGGGAAATACTTAATATATTAGGATTCTATCCAATGAGCTAGGAAAACGTGAACTCAACAAATCTTGTTAGCAATAGATTTACATACAAGCAATTAATATATTGCGCAGAACGAGCAGATCGAATAGGGGAGAATGAATACTCAAACATTTATGGCAACAATAGTTTTGTATGATTTCGAATTCAACCGGAACTCCAAGCGAAATGTTTATACTGAGATTTTGTAAGCCAACCTATACAATCTTCCGATTAGGCGTACTTGATTTTGTTCGTTTTATGTTTGGCTCAAATAAGTATAAATAAGGTCTAGCTTTTGATAAACGACTCAAATTGTAAAATAATATGAGAACTTGTTATATTTTAATAAAAGGTGAAATTCTATTTATATTTCGTTGCCCACGCGGAGCTCAAAAACCAATGAAGTGAGGAAGGATCGGATTGTGGGAGTTTTTCTTAATCCTTTTGATAAGAGTATTTTTAATTTGTATGCTTTTCCAACGCGAATGTCAGTGAGAACAATTAACGATAGATTTCAAGGCTAACGATTAAGAATATTAACAAATTATAATAGAGAACATAGCAACAAGCTGCCAGCATGAAAAATAAAAACAATAACTAATTTTAAATATTTTATACATTTCCATCAATTGTGCTTATTTAAAACACAAAAAAAAGTCAACAATGGAAACCCAACTGAAATAGCTGATGGCAGTTTTCAAATAGCAACCAATAACTGGATTATGTTCAACATTCAATTAGCTGAAGTTGAACGCAAGTTTTCATATAAGCAATTTTTAAAGAAAAATGTCACCACGGTAATAAATAAAATATATAGCAAATAGAGAGGCTCTAAGGGCTGGATTAACTTAATGGACAACATTAGTCACAGCCATGATTGAGATTAATACAAGCAACGTTCTAGTGCATAATAAGGCAGAATGAATAATAGTTTTTCGTAATCCATCGCGACACAATGTATACATACATTTGTATATTCACGTGGGTATATATGTGCATATACATATACTTCTTTTACAAAGGCAAACGAGTATATATATATAAATATATATATTATGGGATGTAATAAATAAAAGAAATATTTGAAGAAAATGATGAAACTTTTTCCTACAACTAGTTGCATTTAAATGAATTTTAAAAAATATACATAAAAAGTATATATTTCTTAAAAAAAGAAAGAAAAAAGAAACCAAATCCTTTCTCTATTAAAACACAAAAACAAAGGCAACACACAAAACTTTAAATTAATATTTAATTAGTCATTTAACAAGGGTTCAAAGAAAACCAAATCAAGCGAGATGAAAGCGTAACCTAGTAAATATTTAAATAAATTAATTTTAAAAAAGTGGAAAAGAAAACAAACAAAAAAAAAAACACAAAACCAAAAAAACAGAGAAAATAAAAGAAAGCGCTGATTTTTTATGTCGTTATTAGTATTTAAATTTAAATAATTGCATATAAAGAAACATACAGAATTATATAAAAATGAACACAAAGTATATGACATAAAAAATTAGAAGAAAATTTAAATTGGCCATTTTGACCAAAATAGTAAATTATAGAAAACAGAATTAAAATAAAAATTGAAAGGAAACAATGAAAACGGAGATGGAAGCCCGAGTAAAGGGATTGTAAAATTTTAATTATTATTCAATAATAAAAATACAAAAAGAAATGATTTGACAGAAATACCAAAAACAAATTAGGTTTTATTCCCATCAACAAATCCCAAGTGACAGAACGCTTCGATGACGACGCTGAAGATGGAGACGAGTCCAAGACACAAGCCCATATGGAAAGGTAAATTATGCAAAGCTATAGAAGTAAAATGTTAGATGGGAGTATGGTATTATAATGAAAACGTTCCTAAAATTGTATATATTTTGTATCAACGTTCACAAAAACGTTCATTAAGTCACATGCTCATTGCAAAACAACATCTTAAACACTGTAAAAATCAAAGCTCAGTCTATGTAGTAATGGCATTAACCCAAAGAAATAAGGAGGAATATACATCGTTTAATATTTATATTCAAAGTGGTAAAATTTCACATCTGATTCCCCAGAAATATGAACTTTTGCAAATTTTACTAAAAGAAAATTCTGATCTCTTGCGCAGTTTGTCAACAACCAGCTGAAATCCAAATTAAAAGCCTCTCCCTTCTTTATAATATTCATATAACAAAGAAAAAGAATAAAACAAGAAATAATACATTCAGCTAGCCAAACATGAGATTTTAGCTTCATACAGCTAAAGGAATGCTGCGTGTATGTATGAACAGTTATTATGTTTATTGATCCCTTTTTGAAAAATTAAAAATTAAAGATATAGTCACTGTTAACCCAATACTTCGGCATGATATCTTTTAATCCTTCTATTAATTTCTAATCTCCACTGGAAAAAGCTTAATTTCTTGCAATCGATTCAAATATATATTTAGTATTCAGTCAGATCTGCTATCTAGTACTTGTGCACATCTTACTAAACATTTGCTTATGCATGTTATACATTTCATATTAAGCATATTAAATCTGTACCGACTAAAAAGTGTTATTTTTTCTGCCCTTTTTCATGACTGCGAGGAATATTGGGAGCGTGATTCGGTGAGTTACTTGAATACATCATTATATCAACATTTAATCAGTACATTTTTCTTTTCAAGGATACAAGGACATCGATAACCACGATAAAAACTTGTTTATTTTTAAGTACAAGTCATATTTTTCCACCTTTTCTTGATTGTTGTAAAACTTCAGTCCTCCTAATATATTTTACGAATAATAAAGTTTATAACGTACCATGAATTGAATGCGTTGTTTAAATATTTATTATTAAGCCGCGTCCATTTTATAAGGATTACTTGAAAAGATAAAGTTTAAGTTTCTCTAATATCGGAATTGACTGACTGGATGACTGGCGTGCGAGTTAATAATTTGTGGTTTCCATAAAATGATTTCTATATGTACATTTAGATTTATAATCTATACTTAGTTATCTGATTAGGGGTTTAACATTAGTTCCGAGACATAGATATTATATATACAGAGGTAGTCAAAAGTATTTAACGTACACAACGAAAAATTTTATTGTATATCCCAACTTCTATTAGTTGTTATTCTAGTTGTGGTTGATCAATTTCGTTGAAACAGATTTTATCGTGTGGCTTGATCTATGCAGAAGCAAAGGAATGAGAAAGATAACGGTTCACAGAACAATTGAAAATTCTACAGTTAAAATCGATCAACAACATCTAGAATAACAACTAAAAGAAGATGGTAAAGGCATACGGAGATCTAAGCAAGACCTTCACCCCCGTAGCCGACGAGCCGAAGCCAGACAATTAGCTTGCGTGCGCTCAGATCTCGAGCCAACAACTTGCCTGAAATATTTTTATTAGTGGGTGATTCGTTACATTTATAAATAATATAATTATCATTAATAATTTGTAAAAGATTGGCAACAATTTTTCGTTGTGTAAATACTTTTGACTACCGCTGAATATATTATATTAACAGTTTTACATGTAAAATAAAATGTAATTTTCCTCCACATTTACCGATCGTTCCTATGGCGGCTTTATAAGTAGTCGTCCGACCTACA
This sequence comes from Drosophila punjabiensis, assembly GCA_008042585.1. Taxonomy (NCBI): domain Eukaryota; kingdom Metazoa; phylum Arthropoda; class Insecta; order Diptera; family Drosophilidae; genus Drosophila; species Drosophila punjabiensis. The sequence goes on along the minus strand of VNJR01012366.1, from coordinate 11,885 downwards.
GATGGGCACATGGACATGGCTAGATCGACCCGACTGGTGATGCTGACCAAGAATATATATACTTTATAGGGCCGGAAATGCCTCCTTCACCGCGTTCCAAACTTCTGACTAACATTATAATACCCTGCAAGGGTATAAAATTGGGTGCCTTCAGCAGAACAACTTGATCACTGGTGGCCTATAGATTCCTTACGATAGTTCTGCTGAACGCGTTTGATCACTGATGATGGTAAAGAAGAAGAGTAAAAATAGTACGCTACCTTTTCGCGGTAAAGATGGATTATAACCATGGTTGAAGTATCGATAAGAATAGAAAGTGACGCCGCTCGGCCGATCACGGGGAAATGCCTTCAGAACACTCAAATGAAACCGCCGCTTGGTTAGCGATATCAATGACAAACAGTGTGTGTTTTATTCTGAAATATGTACATCAGTTAACTTAACCTGAAATACAATGTTCTCTACCTTACATACCGCAGTTTCTCTTCCCTCTTAATGTGACGGCTGAAATCGGTGTAATTCGATCCGCCAAAACTAAGCTTGCATTTGGCCAAATTAGTGTGGCCATTTACATTAACTCCAAATGCCTCACACAAATAATACTGAATTCTAGCGGCGCTAAACTTGAACTTGACTAACTATCGATAGCCTTAATCCGTTCCGCGACAGAAAGAAAAACAAATGTTTATAGCTTCTTGTCACAGAGATCCATCCACTTTCATCCATCCCTTGAACAAACCGCTCCAAAGGTATTGCCGTTCCAGAATTTTGTTCTTCATCCAAATCTAACCGACTTCTTTTGCCGATAGTTAAGCAATTGCTAATATTTTGAATCTATTTTGTGAGCCTTTACCGCCATGCACAATCTTTGGAGCCTTGGCTCTCTGTAAGAGCAAATCATTAGAATCTCCAATTCCTTGTCATCAAATTGATTTTAATTTAGTGCCTATTAGTGCCAACAAAATCTGAAACAATCTGCGGTTTTTCTGTTGTTAAACCGTCAAAACATTCGGTAAACTTTTGGTTCCGATGGAGCAGAACTTTAGCCATATTTGTTTACGTTTTGCATGAGCCACAGCTGATGCTCAGCTGTTATCGGATGGAGGAGTGTGGATCTAGCTCTGCAGGAATCGGAAATTCACATCTGCCGAAAATCCGAACTGTTTCGCACAAATGGACTGTGTGGAAAGACAGTATTACGTTTTTTTTTTTCTGTGAATTGTTGTGGTATGTCTTAAATTAATTAATTTGAATCTAAGGTTGACGTGTATTATTTTTTGTCCCCATCTGAGATTGCAGAAATATTAATGTATATTTAAATTTTACAACTTAATTAATTTCTTTTGCTCGTTTTTTCTCCTTCGTTGATAAAAGGCAAGATCAAGTTCAGTCACAATACACTTATTGAGGCTAGGCAGCGTAGCAATAAAAACAAAGACGCTGTATCTGGGTACAAAAACTTAGCACGAAAAATCTTGACTCGTAAGCTACAAATAACATTAAAAAAAATCGATATATTTATGTTAGTCAAAAGTTAAATATTTCTATTATAAATATCGATTTAAAGAAAATAAGTCTGAGTGGTTCCTTTCTAGTATTAAATTCAGCCTGAAAAGCTCACCTTTGTCCCAAAATCGAAAACGAGGAAAACCTTAAATGAGGGGTGCCCAGGCCCGTTGCTCCAATGGCTCCTTTGTTATTGTAATTGGCTGCGAAGCATAGGCGAGCAAATGCGTATATGTACATGGCTATCGTCATGTTTTCCTATCTCTATTCTTCAACTGCATTTGAGCAAGTTGTTGTTGGCTCATACAATTTCATGAAAATTTGTTGTTGCTTTGGCGACGTGCATCCTTTTCAAGAAATTGTATCATGCTTTTAGTTGTTGCATTGTCGACGCGTCATTTGACAAGAAAACATCACATCATTGAAATGAAACAGAGAATCATGGATCACTGGACGCAACATTTGTTTGAACGAAATTTTAAATGTCAATTTCAATGCATTACTTGCAAGATTTTAGTGCAAGAATTCTAGAATTTCAAAAGGCATTATAACAACTATCATAACCATAAAGGCACAGCTTCCATTGCAGAACTACGTGTAGAGTTCACGGCTTACGATGCGGAGTAATTATTAAATATAGGATGAAAATAATGAAGACATTAGTGAACAATATTTAAAAATATATTCGCAAACATTTTCAACGCATTCTGTATCTCCCTAATTTTTTTAATGTATTCATTGAAATAAAAAAAATGTCTTAACTAGTGTTGGTGTTTTCTTTTGAATGTATTGAAAGTTTCTTCGTCGTAAGCAGCGTTTGGGCACACCTGCCTTAAATGAATTATGAACATGGAGGATAACGCCTGAGAAAATATATTGGCATACACTGCGACCGGAAAGTTTCCGGAGTTTGTAATTAAAACTGCCCACGCACTTTTCGTCACTCTGCTCATACTCAACAAAATTAAAGTGTGAGTGCCACTCACACCCGGGCACCAAAGTGCAGGCACTCGCTGTGCTGCGCACCGATCGATACTCGGACTCATAACGGTTGTAAGAACAGGCAAAAAGTAAGAAAAAAACAAATACGCAAAAAAGGGTTATGGGGAAAATACCTGGGTGTCGCGGCGACACACTTTTATGCAGTGATCGCCTTCTTTTTGTCTTGTTTTTGTTTGGTTATTTAACCATTTGTTAATCAGTCTATTTTTGATGTTGCAGAAAGAGGTCGCAGTTATGGCAGTATCGTCAGATTTTTTGGAACATACTTGGTTGCCCCACAACACAACAAGTGTCATATGGAGTATTTTATGTGACATTTTAAGGGGAGACCAAACTTTTGTCAAAGGATGGGTGTTCTGAAGTATATGCCGGAAAGTGCAAAGATTTATACAAAAACAGACATCTAATTTATCCCGCCATAAATGCTGCCTAACATTAAGAGGATTACAAAAGCTAAAAACGATCTCTGAGGACGACAAAAAAGAAGCCATTGAAAAGTGTACCCAATGGGTTGTCCAAGATTTTCGATCATTTTCTGCCGTAATCGGAGCTGGGTTTAAAAATTGGTCAAGTGTTTTATAAAAATTGGTGCTGTCTATGGGCAGAGACTAGACGTACATACACAAGTGGTCTAAATAATAAGTACACTCGCACGACGTCTGTTTCAAGTAAAACTTCTTCTCGTAAAACTTTTTTAATAAACTTTAAGAAAACATCAAATTTATGTTTAGTTCATGAACTTATCCTAGGTAATAAAAATATATAACAACAGAAAGTTTCATTTTAAATTTGAATTCTGCGACCGCTTTAACAAAAAAAAAAACATAAAAATGCAGTAATTCTTCTAAGACTAGAACTAGGAACGTATGAAATATTTTTTACTTTTTTGTTTTTAGTATCCGGTATAACCACTCTTATTTTTCACCACTTTCGCGATTCTTTTTGGCATACTTTCTATAAGTTTGCGGCAAGCCTCTATTGGAATTTCATACCAGGTTTTCTCGACAAATCTCCACAAATCTTCAGCATTTTAAAATCTTTTGACTCCAATTCGACGTTTTAAGTCCCCCCACAAATTTTCAATAGGGTTTATGTGCGGAGACTGAAACGGCCAACTCATAACTGTTACCTTGTTCTCAGTAAACCAGGACTTGAAATGTTTTGAAGTACTTTTTGGGTCGTTATCCTGTTGGAAAACCCATCGCAAGGGCATGTTTACCTCAGCATATGGTTGCTTGATGTCCGATAAAATAGTTTTTTATCCGAACTTGGTCTTAATTCCATGTATGCGGTGTATCGGCCCAACGCCATGCCAAGAGAAACAGCCCCAAACCATTATATTTCCGCCGTCGTGCTTAAAAGTTGTTTTTTTTTCAAATTCTTTGCACTTAGATCGTCGAACATAACGTCTGGAATTGTTTCCAAAAAGATTTATTTTTGTTTCATCGCTCCAGAGTGTGTTGTTGCACTTTTTTTTAACCTTCCAGACCAGACCATGCCAAATGATTTTTTGCAAACTGTTGCCTCATCTTCGAATTTTTTGCTCGAAGTAAAGGAACCTTTCTGCTTATACGTCCTTGTAGTTCTGCCTTTTGCAGTCTTTGACGAATCGTTCGAGCCGAAATTTCATTGTCAACTTGGGCGGCAATGGTCCTGGATGAGATGAATGGGTCCTTTTTTGATAGAGCGACGATTCGAATGTCCGTTCTATTGGAAGTTTTCTTCTTCCTTCCTCTTTTTTCTATTGCCACATTTGGCTTTAGAGCATTTCGGAAGAAGCACAGGGAGCGCCCAAGGCTTTTTGAAATTTCACGAAGGCTTCCCTTCTTTATTCAGATTTACAGCCACCTGTCTTTCTTCTGGAATACAATGTGATGTTCGGCCCGTCTTGAACATTTTTTCCAATGCCAATGAACTTAAATATACTAATAGTTAATAAAAACCGGCAAACCGTTGCCCAAGAAGTGATCTGATCCTTTTAAATCTAATACAATCTCTAGGTATTCTTGTGACCAGCCGAAAACGGACCATCCAGCGCAAATTTAAGTTTAGCATTAAATGTAGGGGGTTTCCCACTTTCATATTGACTTTAAATCTTGTGCAACACTGTAAACTGGTAAAATATAAAAAATTGGCAGGCGTGCATTAAAAAAAAATCGATATATTTCAAAAGAAATCAGCAAGATCCTCTATGTACTTATTATTTAGACCACTAGTGTAGATGCCTTACTACCTGATCCAACAACCTTAAGTCGGAAGGCGCAATCAGATGCAGAAAAAAAACGGGCTTCTATTTCGACCAAAATAAAGAAAGCTGTGGATAAAAAATGAGTAACTGTGACCGTCAATATGATAACTGACCAATATGGGCAAAGAAATTTTTTAGGTGGCACTTTGCATTACGAGAAAAACTTTAGGCTGTCTAATATAATCTTGGGACTGAAGTCAATGGATTTTAAAAAATCGATCGGATATATAATTCTTATAAAAATAAAAGGCTTATTTTCTTAGTTCAATATTGATAAAATTGATAATGTTAAATTTGTTACTGACAGAGGGGCAACTGTTAAAAACCTCTTGATCACAACACTCGTTTAAATTGTAGCAGTCACCTTTTGGTAAATGTTTTAGAAAAATCATTTGATGAGGCAAAAGCATTAAAAAATATTGTAACATATTTTAATAAGGGAAATCTAGAACACATATTAGAAACCATTTTAAAACGAGCATGTATCATTCGATGGAACTCAAATTACAACACGCTGAAGTCCATTCTGGATAACTGGGTAAATGTGGATAAAATATTAAGTGGATATCCAAGTGACGGAAATCTATACCAATCTAAATAAATCCACATCAAATAAATCGGTAGAGCTTAGACGATTTTTAAATAATTTTTAAGAAATACGAGTAGCTCACCATCTATATGCTTCGTGTTGCCTTCCATTTCAAAAATTTTAGAAGAAAAAAACAATATAATTTAATATATTTAATCAATAGCACTGCTTAAAGAAAAAATTATTCAAAATATTGACACAATTTGGCAAGCAAATCCAAGTATATGGCAATAAGGCTGCAAACATAGTGCGCGCTGAGACGAAGACGAAAAAACGCAAGCGATTAGCTTCAAACGGTGCAGTACTGTTTTCGAAGACGAATCGCTTGCTATTTTGCTTTGTTCTTCTTTTTCTTTTTTCTATTTTCATTTAATATTCTGATAATTCTTTATCCCCTTAGGAGCCGAGCCAATACGTTTCATTAGGAAACATTATGGCATTTTCAAAAAAAAAAAAAAAATGTTACTAAATAAAAATTTAAAATGATTAAAATTAATGAAACAAACAAAATTTGAATAATTTTTTACCTTATCGTTACAATTAACCTTCTGCAGGTTTTATCGGGGTTTTAAAAAAAATGATGTCAAATTTTTAATAAATAGCGGTTCAATTTTTAACAGAATCTAATCAAATGTGCTGATTTTCATTCTAGTAAACTTCACAAATTTGTTTTTCATCTTGTCGCAGCTCACCAAATAAATGTTGGGATTCGCCGAATGTTTTTCTTTCCAAATTAATTGGGTGAATTCTTCCGTTCACTTTTTTGTTTCGTTTCAATTTAAAAAATAAACTTTGCTCTAACTAGGGTTGTCGGAAATATATCAATATCGATATTTTTTCTCTTAAAAAATATTATCATCGCGATATTTTTTATGCAAAATTAGGCGATATTGGTATTTTTAGATGATATTTCCGATATTTTATGTTTGGTCACTCTAAAGCGAAAAGTGAATGCAAAAATGAGTTCGGCAAAGGAATTTTATACAGACCTAATATTTCCAAAATCAATAATATATTAAATGGTACTGATGTCATGTCTGATCTTGGACATGTTCAAAATCAAAATCTTATAAAATTCAAATATGCTCCAACTACATCTTGTGATGTAGAAAGAAGTTTTTTGGCATATAAAATGATATTTGTAATTTGGAAAAAATTATGATTGTGTATTGCAATACCAATTATTTTAAGTAATTATTAAATATTTGTATAAAATAAATATAACATTTTAATTTATTTACCATCAATGAATCGTTTTTATTGAGTATATTTAAATATGAATAGTAATCGAAAATTTTTTACATATATTGCATATATTTAGCATATTTTGTATATATTTGGCATATTTTGCATATCTTCTGCATATGCATTATATGCAAATATGCATAAAAAACCAAAATATGCACATCGTTTTTAGATCTCTATTCATTGAAATGAATTTTGGTGTTGTCGGAATTTAAATATCTTAATCCTTCAAAAATATGCAAATATGCAAATTCCGATGTCTAGTAATAATAGCGTGGCTGACTTGATGTAAATTGGCAAGTGGGGATTTGACGGCAGTTCTGGTCATTCCGAATATAAGCAGAAAGCATTGAACAATAACATTGATGATTTGAATTTGTTTGTGACCTCTTAGCACCATTGCAATTAGTTACTGAAGAAGATGAGCCCAAGAAACGCAAAATAATTTGGAAAAATCCTCGACCGTCATCCACACGTTACTGCAAACCAATAAGGTTTTAATTCCAAAGAGAAAAAACGCAATTGACTCTAGATAAAGCAACATATTTTAGAGAAAAAATTTCTGTGCTGGAGCCATATACTTGTAAGCAGCTAACCAAAAATATCACAATTACACACCGTTTGCACTTAACAATGGTTGACGGAAAAGTCTGTAGTGCCTTAAGTGAAACTCTTCTTGTAAATGCTTGTGACGCAAAGCCAAGCGAAATGAATTATTTGGAAAAATGCTTAAGCAAAAAAGTTCACGAAGAACATTATGAGTTTGGGTTGTGCCGTTGCACACATTCGGTTCTTTAATGGAATGGTTCAGTCTATCGATTCCTTGGCCACCGGCAACATGTCCACCGGCACCGTGCCCACCGACGCCGTGGCCGTGGCTAGGTCCGCGCCAGTAACCCCGACCGCGACCTCGGCCGCGTCTTCCTCCAGCGTTATAAACGAAGCATACCATCTAAATAAAATAAAATTTAAATAAAGTAATAAAAAGTCTGACACAATGTCTTACCTCGTCGGAGTTTTTTTTTCAAATTGCGCGACTTCCGATAAAAAGTTAGCGTCGAAAATAACATATGGCGTAGGGCACGTGGCGTTAGGGTCATATGGCTGGTAAATGCCAGAATACTTCAAAGTAGGAAATAGCTAATTTCTCCTGAACTACTGAACGGCTATTGATTAAACACCAACAAAATGCTTATGTTGGCTATTTGGCTTGCTGGTCAATCATATACAAATATATATATTCTATCAAAATTTGGTTAGAATCAGAGAACTATTTCTTATAGCTCCCATAAAAAATTATTCTGCAACTTTTAATAAAAATCTTTTTTTCCAAGACCCAAATTTAAAATTTCATTTCTTAATGAGAGAGTTAATCAAATCTTAGCCCCAAAAAGTAAAAACAATAAAAAATTCAAATATTTAAGTAATTTATTCGTCTAACAACAAATGCACACCGCTTAACAATTTTGTTTTTTTTTTTTTTGTGCATGGTAGTTTTCTTTGCCTAGTAATGAAAGGGTCTGAGCTTAAAAGCAATCTGTTAAACAAATCCTTATTTTTCTCAATTCGTGACATTTTTCAAGTATGACACTCTCTAAATTTTTTTATTTCTTAATGTTTTGGATTCGGCAGCTTTTTTAGATAACTCTCCAATCGAAACAATCGCATGTCTTATAATTTCGAAACCGTGGACTAAAACTTTGTAAACAGAAGGTAGAAGGTAATACCATGGGTATGAATTCATTAGCATTTTTGCAGTCTCAAATGCAAAGTTACCAAATTTTTCCGCATTTGTTTTATAACCTGAAGCCATGCACTGCAGTAGTATTGCACACCTAATTAAAACATTCTCCTCCAATCCTATTGTATCAGCAAACAATTTTGTATCGCTAAAAAATCTTCTGGCCGTGTTACCGTCATTTGAAGTTTCACTTCCTCCATTCCTTGGTTGGTCGATATGTAATCCCATTTGGGCGTGGAAGTCTGCTTGAATTTGTGCTTTTCTATCCTTAGAAGCTTTTTTATCTTCTGGGGTAGAAATTAGCCAAGTTTTCAAATGAACTCGATATGCTAAATGCAAGAAATATTCAAAGAACCGAATGTGTACAACGGAGACAACCCAAACTCATAATGTTCTTCGTGAACTTTTTTGCTTAAGCATTTTTCCAAGAAATTCATTTCGCTTGGCTTTGCGTCACATATGAAGCATTTACAAGAGAGAAGGTACAACAGACTCTTCCGTCAACCATTGTTAAGTGCACACGATGTGTAATCGTGACAATTTTGGTTAGCTGCTTACAAGTATATGGCTCCAGCGCAGAAATTTTTTCTCTAAAATATGTTGTGTTATCTAGGGTCAATTGCGTTTTTTCTCTTCGGAATTGAAACCTTATTGGTCTGCAGTAACGTGTGGATGACGGTAGAGGATTTTTTCAAATTACTTTGCGTTTCTTGGGATCGTCTCCTTGAGTAACTAATTGCAATGGTGCATACGAGGTCACAAACAAATTCTAATCATCGATGTTTTTGTTTAATGCTTTCTGTTTGTGTTCGGAATGACCAGAACTGCCGTCAAATCACCACTTGCCAATTTACATCAAGTCAGCCACGTTATCAGTACTAATGCACTCAAGGACATCATCAAGTTTTTCGTAGCTTGGTAGTAAATTAAAAGAAGTCTTACTATTAAAAAAGCCACGAGTAAGCAAATCTTGATGTTTACTCATATTTGCATCAATAAACAGCGACAAGACTTCCTCCACATTAAATTCGGTAAGCGTTGGCTTAGATGAGTTGCATGAGCGTAATATTGTAGCCACAGATTCATCAGTTGTTGACAGCTCAGCAATTCTTCGTCGTTTTGTCCGGTTAAAAGCTTCCACAAAATCTGTTTTCGGTCGACCACGGTCAGATCTTTTGGATGTGGACGGGGTACAGCTTATCAGACTAATACTGAAGATACAACCTGAGTTGGATGTTGCTTACGAAATGTCCATCTCCCCAGGATGCTTGAGGTGTCAGAGTTTATGTTTGATTTGGGTTTCTTTGCGTCTTTTTCTATGGAAGGTATTATGCGTTTTGGTATGTTCAGTGATATTTGGGTGATTTTTGTTGGTGATTTCTTTGTTGCTTGTGGTTTGTTGTTGTCTGTTGTGTTTTTACTGGAGCTAGGATAGAGGTCGGCGTAGGATGTAGGTGGAGGCCTGGAGGGAGATTGATCGTGGTTGGTGCGCCCAGGTCTTTTGAGTTGTTGAGGTCCTGTTGTTTTGTTTGATTGCTGAGATTTACATTCTTCGTGTTTGGTGTTTCCGGGTCCTTTGAGATGTTGAGGTCCTGTTGAATTGTTGAACTCTTGAGAGTTTAATTTCTTGGCATTAGAAGAGTATAGTTGTGGAGTTTCAGAGGAGGAGCGTGCATTGAGTATTGTATTGCCAGTTTGGTTGTCACATTTATGAGTTGTTTTAATAGCTTGGAGCTCTTGCTGTCTGAGAAAGACAGGACACTTCTTGCTGGTGGAGTTGTGTAGGCTTCCTAATTGTTAGATGTTGCAGTTAATACATTTCTGGGGTCTATTGCATTGCTCATTGGAGTTTGTGTCGATATGTTGTTCTTCTCCACAGTTATAGCAAAGTTTATTGTTTTTGCAGAATTTATGTAGGTGGCCGTATTTGAAGTAGTTGTTACATCTCATGGGTAATGGAATATAAACTCTGACTGCAGTTCGATGATAACCAATCATCACATGTTCCGGAAGGTTGTGCGTGTTGAATGTTACGATTATGGGTCCGGTCTCCTTGAGAACGCCGTTGTCTCGTTTAAGTATTTTTCGTACTTCAGTTACTTTCTGCGATGAAAGTTCTTGTACAATAACGCTTTCTTCTATTCCCCTCAAATCGTTTGAGTATATAACTCCCTTAGTAGAGTTAAGGGAGTTATGGACAGAGACTTTAACATTTATGTTGGGAGCAAATGCCTTAAGCTTCATGCTTTTACATGCTTGAACGGTAGTTTTTGTTTTAACCAATAGTGTGCCATTACGGAGAGTCTTGCATTCTTTGATTTGTCGATTTGTTTTGTTTCACAAGGAATGGGTTGATATTGTTGAGGTCAAGTCCGGGATCAGTTCTGGAAATGGTCATATACTTTGGGCCAGGGGATTTTAGCAGTTGGTCCGTTGTTACGGCACTAGAATGGCCGCGGTCATCCATCGCTGTCACAGTTGGTTCATATGATAGATATTTGATTCGCACTTAAACTTGATATCTGCTCTTGGAGTTAAAGATTTGGTACCGGATCAAAATTGGAAAATTTTACCAAAAATACTTTTTTTTTATTAATTGGAGCACCAAAAAACAAACAGGTCTAAACTTATTGACAGTAAAGTCGAAAAAGTTCACCATAAATTAAAAACATAGGATCGTGCAAACACCTATGCGAGGAACCTATTCAAATTTAATAAAAATAAATAAATAAATAAAATAAAATCTTTTAATAAATGAACAAATAGTTAACCTCAAGCATGACATACGAAAACAAAGCAGAAGCTAAACTGGTAAATAAACGGAAAAAACTGACCCTGAAAAGGTTAAGACGGCGCACAGTAGCGCCTCTAGAACAAAAGCCATTGCAAAAATCAAAAAAGTCGATGTCGCAAAAACGATTTTAACCATACTTAATCAACAGAGAATTTCAGGATTAAAAATCTACAATAAAATCAATTTTAGGATTTTTTTGTAGAAAATATGAGCATTCAAAATTAAAAAATATTTCCATTTTTGCATCATAGGAGAAAAAAATTAAAAATTGGTCGACTTTAAGGTAGCATAACTCAAAATGTAGATTACATATCGTCATGTTTTTTTCTTTAAATGAATTATACATTTATTACCTGTAAAATAAGCTGAAAAAAACGGCAGTTGTGTTTGGGCTTACACAGGTAAATAGCTACCTGCCAGGTGTCCATTTTTTTCACTTTATTCTGGCTAAAGTAGTCTATATCTTCTGAAGCCGATGAAAGCCACCGAGTACACTATAATTACGACTTTTGTGGATATTTTTTGGACCAAAATCAACTTTCATCAGCTGCGTCACGCTGCGTCTGCGAAAATGCAACGGCATAAACCAGAGCAATGTCCGTCAAAATAGCGTCGATGAGTTAGCGTCGAATGGAACGGTGGGAAAATGGAACACTGAAGGATTTTTTGTTTTTAATTTATTTCGTTAATAAAGCACTAAATCGAACAAAACAAAGTACCAGCATGTAAAGAATTAAATTTACTAATGATTTATTTTGTG
>VNJR01012365.1:0-12274 GCA_008042585.1 Drosophila punjabiensis | reverse complement strand
TACTATAATAGTTATATAAATATCATATCAATATCGGATCTATAAAAGTAAAAAATCAACTATTTTAAGGTTTTCATTGATTAGCTTAATTTTAGCATTTTTTTTAAATTTTTAGCTTTTTCTAGCTTATTTTTTTCTTCAATCTAGCTTAATTTATCTCTTAAAATCTGGCAACACTATCACTTTCACTTTTTTTGAGTTTCGGAACGCGATATTAGATCCTCCAACGCGCATGCGAATTTGAACTTTATACAGCGGTAATAAATTACAAATTGACTCTCCATTTTATTTAGAAAACGTTTGTATGGGAAATAGAAAAATACTGTTTTGAGGATTTTCCCGGCAATTAATCGAATTTTTCTCACCTTTTAAACCTTCCCTAGACCTCCACGAATAATTCAAGACCAAGATAAGATAAATCCGTTCAGCCATTCTCGAGTTTTAGCGAGACTAACGAACAGCAATTCATTTTTATATATATTGAAAATCAAATTCCTTTTCTTCCAATTTCCTTTTTGTAGAATACGCAAATTTATTTATTTATGAACTTTCGGCCAAATGATGATTTAAAAAAAAGAAATTATAAATTTAGAGTTTAAGTGTAGCATACGTTAATATTATTATTTTTGTCCGCATTTGTAGATTGTGTCATTTATCATATTATTTTTACTCGTAGATGTAATGTTCTTAGTATGTAATAAATGATTTTTATGTTTTAAATATTTCTGATTTTGTTGCCACCACCAGCATGCCACCCCAGTAAGACCAATTTTTTCAAAGGGATTATCTAGAGAGAGAATTAATTGGAATTAGGTGCAGATGACCATAGGCAGGGAGGGCAAACGACAGCCTCAAGAACAGCGGAGGAGTTCGACCTTTTTATATGTGTTAGTGAGAGAGTTCGTCTGTCCGGGTATGTGATTTTTGGTTTTCCCTTCTCCCCTTTCTCGTGGCGGCACGCAAAGTTAATAAATATTGGTGGCAAAAGGCAACCTCAAAGAGCAGGCAAGACCATCACCTCCTTAGCCGACGAGCATAGCCGAGCAAACTCGCGTGCGCGTGCATCTTTGAAATATCATATAGCCTGGATCGTTAGATGTTTGGTCATACCGGGTTTGATTATTCAGTTTGGTCATACCGGGTAGTAATCCGATATTCGTGGTACGAAGAAATCAGTTTCGGCTCGATCGTTTTTCTATACATTTAGTTCCGATCACCATACCGGTACGAAGAAATCAGTTTTTATCAGCAAGCAGAACAATATTGGGCGCGTAGCTCGATCGAACATGTTGTAGCGAAGCGCTGTGTTGAGTTTTGATCGTTTTAAGCGTTGTTGATCATACTCAATGCCCTTTCGTACCTCAGACCAACCGCAAAGGTGGTGTTCCTTAAGTTGGTGGTCGCACTAAGTGCCCCATTAGATCTTTGACAACTGGAAAAAGTTTGAGCTGAGCCCAAATTAAAATAGAACTAAAGTTGCCAATAACTAGGCAAAGGGTGCAACAAATTTGCCGGAAGGATTTGCACCTCCAATATGAAGCAAAGGTTCCAAAACCTAAGCTATTGCGACGCCATAAAATTTTTGACTTGCCTTTTATAAAAAATATATAGTTTGGAGCAACGAATTTTATATTGTCATCTTTAGTGAGTAAAAAATTCAATTTTAACGGCCCAGATGGAAATAAAAAGCATTGGCGAGACCCCAGGCATCCTCGCCTGACTTGCCAAACACGCAAACATGGTGGTGGTTCTTTAATAGTTTTGGGTTGCTTTTAGCTTATTTGGTTTATCACCAATATGCTTTGCGTCAGGTCGCATAAATGCACAAATATAGTCGGATCTCTTGGACAGAGAGCTTGTACCATTTTCTGAAGAGTTTTACCACAAGGATTTTGTGTTTCAGCAGTATAACGCTCCTAAACACGTTGCACGGTATAATGAGGTGTTTCTGACGGAGGTGGAAGGCAATTCGAGACCCTGAAGGACATAAAGGAGGCAATTATTAATAAATGGGCAAATATTGATATAGCCGTCCTCTAGAACTTAATTCAATGCCTAAACAATCTCGCGCTTTCTCAAGAGAGAGAAATAAGCTGCGAGCCACTCTATGCAGGTCCACCGTGAGGGGTGGGTTCCCCCCGGGCTCGCAGTTTTTAAAAGGGCCGGTGATTTATTTTAAACTTAGTTAATATAATATATTCTATAATAAATAAAACAATAATAATGATAATATAAACTATTAGTACATTTAAATACATAAATTAAAATAATAAATAAATAATAAATAATAAATAAAACAATAATAATGATAATATAAACTATTAGTACATTTAAATACATAAATTAAAAAATTACATCACAGTAGCTGAATTATTTTAAGGGAAGGGAGGGGCCTGAACCCCCGTGAGGGGTGGGTTACCCCCGGGCCCGGATTTTCTCTCTGCGGCCCTGATTATATGTTAATGTCAACCGCGGCCAAAAACTTAGAAATTCCTTAAAATTATTTTTTTCAACATAAAAACATTGAAAAATGTTTTAATTATTAAAATATGAAAGGGTTCAGCATGTTTAAAAACATATTTCGAGATACTCGAATGCATATTAGCGCAAGCGCGATTTTTTATTATTTTTATAAAAATCATCATCAAAAATATACCTGTTTTCTTTTGATAAAAACCTTCAAAACGAAGCATTGATTTTTCTTTTTTACATCACTAGAAGAATGCAGAGTCCAAATTAAATTTACTTAAATTGTAAAAAACAACATGTAAAGTAGGATGGAAAAAATGTAACGTGCCATATGAAACGTGCGACAAGAGTTTAAATTATATATAAAACAAAATACTCTATATTTTTAGTGCTAAGCAAAAGATATATTTACAATAAAAAAAAAGAATAAATAATGTTCCAAATGTTTTTTTTTCACTTTGAATACGTACGAATGTAGCGTTTGACACATTAGAAATGCCCTTAAGTTAATTTATATTTAATTTTCACGGCAAATTAAAAGTATAAAATAAATCAAATATATAAGTACTTATGTATGTATGTGTGTTAATTGGTTTTGTGTTCTTACATACCTATAAAAACGTTCTCCCATGTTGTATTAAAAACGTCTGAATATCTCCTGTACAATAGTTGCATCTATTAAGTTAATATGGTAATTTTTTTTCCTGGATCAAGCAAATAAAAATTGTTTTGTGAAACAAGTTTGTCCTTATCTATAAAAACAGATTCAAGATATTTTGCTTTATTTACATGGTAGCTGTATATTTAACAGTTACATATGTATGTACATATATATACACTGTCGTTGTATGATTGGTGCTATAATTGGAAACTGCAAACATACATTTGCAAGGTGTATGTACAAATTATGTACATACATTACATAGACAAAAAAGTTAAGAAATTATTGGCTGAGTAACGATAATAATTAAAACACATAATAGTACAAATTTATTATAATCCTTACCACGAGTGAATTTCTGTTACATGTATGTACATATGTATATGTTCACCCTTACTGAAGTACCGAACGAATTTGGGATAATTGTTAGAAACAAAAATTATACAGAATTACAATTATTTATGATTTCACGAATAATAAGGAATAAACAAATACAAATAAAACAAATTCTCAAGAGCGCGTATGCTTGTGAAAAAGTACTTATTTAAAAGGGTCGGTGGCAGTGTAATTATTCGTCTCAACCTTTTAACGACACCAAATAATCTAACTTGTCTCCCGAAGAAAAAGTTCTGTGATCTCTCCTGTCAACTGGTGGGAAGGAACAGGTGTTACTCTTTCTGTGATTGGAATGAGAACTTGGAATACATACATATGTATTTAAATACATATGTATGTAAGCATAAAAACTGGAAGTTTACGGTTCCAATATAAGGTTGGATTCTAGATTGGGAGTAAAGAGTTAAGCTTTTACAAAGAGTATAAGGTTCCCGGGCTGCAAAACACGGTTGACATTTTAAAACAAAGGAAGGGAATTCAGAGCATTCAGGGTATAAACAACGTATCCGTCTCCTAAAGCTATTGCAAGTCTTTAATAGACAATTTAATTAAAGGTTTCTTACGCATTGAAGGGGTAATTTCCGCACTTCTTGACCAATTATTTATACAGCAGCTATACGATATACATATGTATGTACATATGTACATAGTCGCTTGATGTTGATAAAATTTAAAGAAAATAAAATCGTAAATAATAAGAATGCATGTATGTACATGATATACATACATGTCGTCTGATTTCAATTATATTAGTATAGAAGATTAGATATCCATATGTATATGTATGTATATTGAGAACCGGGCAAATTATTTCCGTTCTTATAATTACATATGTGTGTATATAACTTCTTATTCAGCAGTGCTGCCACTTTTTGTTTTTTTTATTTTATATATTGACTCGAACCAAATAAAAAAACATAAAAATATTCAGAAAAAAAGCAAACAAAAAACCGGTTTTCATATTTCTTTTTCTTTATAACTTTTCACAGGACTTTCAAAAGGTGGTCCAATTCCTCTTGACCTCCATCGCTTTCGCGATCGTATGTCGTATTGGTACCGATCATGTTTAAATATTTTGAAGGAAATTTACTCAAGAGCCATGAATTTGTGCTTATAATCTTGGTATTATTTTCTAATGAAGTATCGATAAAAATCTTCTAGGAAGCTGCCACTCTTGCACACAAAGGGTATATTTGTTTAGAAACTAGTACCTTTTTTGCAATAATGGCACACTTAAAAAAAACGGAAAAGGCCAAATACATTTTTAACAAGAAGTTAGCCGAAGTTAGCGGCACGCCGAAGTCTGCATACCCTTGCAGATTCCAGCTGTATCAATTATTATCTATCTCAATATAATGTAATATGAATTGCTTTCATATTCATACAATTTTTACAGTTTTATAAATTTTTTACATTTTTACATGTAAAGTAAAATTTAATTTTTCTCCACGTTTACCGATCGTTTGTATGGCAGCTATATGATATAGTCGTCCGATTCTTATTATATTTACAACAAAATTCTGAAAAAATATGAAATACTACTATCTCAAAGTAGAAGAAATTATGTTGAAAACTGACAAAGCTATAATTTTTTTTTCTGAAAATTTCACTAACGCTAGCTATGGCAGCTATATGATATAGTAGTCCAATTTTTATAAAATTAAATCCAAAAATCTGAAACGATATATAAAGCTTATAACCGAGAGTTGATCAAGATATGTTAAAAAACAGTGAAGTTATAATTTTTTTTCCACAAATTTAACGATAGGTTGTATGGCAGCTATATGATATAGTCGTCCGATCCAGCTCGTTCCGACTTATGTAGTAGTAAGAGTAAATAGAAGACTGTCTGCAAAGTTTCATTCAGATAGGTTTCAAACTGAGGGACTGGATTGCGTATAATCGGACAGACGGACATGGCTAGATCGACTCGGCTGTTGATGCTGATCAGGAATATATATACTTTATAGGGTCGGAGATGACTCCTTCACTGCGTTGCAAACTTCTGACTGAAATTATAATACCCTGCAAGGGTATAAAAATCAATTTTTTCCCGCATCTAATCTTCCAAAAAAGCCGAATTTGACGTGAAAAAAGTTGAAGCGGCAGCCTTGATCACTGATCAGCACAAAAGCCATGTCGATCTACATATGTACATATGTAGTTATGTCCGTCCGTTCATCTATAGGTTTCCATGCCAACTAGTCTATCATACATATATTGAGCTATTTGAATGAAACATTCTAATTTATTATTTAGTTTTTTTATGTTTAAATAGAGCAAAACATACGAATGTACGTACAGCATCAACAGCCGAGCAGAAATAGCTACCTACATATGTACATACATGTATTTAGGTCCGTCGTTTTCACTTCTATGTAAACTGTATTCTTTGTTTTATAGCTATCAGAATGAAGCTTTGTGGATAGTCTTCGATGTACATACATATATACTATACATATATATGTAAGACTTTGTATGGCGGGAAATGAAACAGGTTTTCAAATAGTCAGTTTAGCTTTTATGTATATATATACTTTTCTATTAACATTTTTTTTATAACAGACTAAAAAAAAATTAAACAGAAAAAGCTAAATGAGAGCAAAGATGACATCTATATATTAAATAATATATCCATCAATTTATTTTGACCAACATTTAGATGTCATCTTCGCTCTCATTTAGCTTTTTCTGTTGAATTTTTTTTTAGTCTGTTATAAAAAAAATTTTAATGGAAAAGTCGGAATTGACTATTTTAAACTAAGTTTAAAAAAATCTCTTTATTTTTAATAGTATACCTTTTTTCAGGTGTACTTTTCGTTTGAAATGTCATTTTTCAGTAGAGAGGAGTTTCCTTCGGATATGATACAAATTTTCCGAACTCTTGACATGTTGCATCAAAATTTAATTTTGTAAAAAGTTCGGCCTTGATTTTCAACTTTCATGCGATTGCGTTCACGTTTTTTTCCAACCAATTTAGGGAACTACTCTTGGAAGTGTTGCGAAAATTTTAAGTTAAAATTTTTAACATATTTTAAACACAATGTAAAATCGAGTATTTTTTTTATGGCTGAATAACTTTTCTAAGACACATTTTAAATCTAGAAAAACTTTGAGGACCAAAGAAATTTGTACTCGCCCGGAGACTCCGGGCGAAATGAATTGAAAATAAGAAGAGAAGCTGTCTTCTACTAAAAACTAGGGTGAATCGCCTTGGATCTTTTATAGTGAGATTTTTTTAATTTACGGAGGAAGCGCATGGTTTTGTAGAGCCTTTTAGGTAGAAGTTAAATCGTCGATATTCATCAAATTTAATTCGAAATAATGAATAACGGCGCCGTAATATTTTTTTTTAAGTTCCCGATTGTTCCTATGTAAGCAAAAAAAGGGAGGCCCTCTGCAAAGTTTATTTTAAAATTGAGAGCCTAGTTCGCCTAGTATCGGCCATGGCTAGATCGATTCTGCTGTTGATGTTGATCACTAATATATTCACTTTGTGATTTCTAATTAATATTATAATATCCCTTAAGGGTATAACAAAAATATTAACTATGGAAGTGTAGTGAGTGCTCATCAACAACATTCAATCTATTATGAAAAATGCTCATCAACAACATTCAATCTATTATGAAAAATTCTAATTATTATCTCAACGTTGAGTACACTCGACCGAAACTTTTTTACTTGAGTCTTATTTTTAAATTTTGTACCTAAATCCACATTCAACTTTATTCATAAATAATCTTATATCAACTATAATTTTCAAATTTAAGATAACTTTGTTTGCAGACAACAGTTATTGATTACGAAAAGTATTTAGCTTATGAAAAAGAAAAAGAGAGAGATAAGGGCAAGAGCCCCAAGATGGACCACTGGAAGTTGAGTGCAATGGAAGAGCGTAGACCCGCAGCCCGATTTCTATTCTTTATTCGCTGTTTCCTTTTATTTCTGTGTTGGTGTCGACTTCGTTCAAAAACTTTAGCGGACTAATTCGCTTGATGAAACAGTTTCTCGACTATTTTTTGTTAAGTCTAACAGTGCCCGTGCTTAGATTAAATTAAAGCCAGTTTCGCGTTTGTGTGTGAAAAGTACACTGCTATAAATGAGGCATTTACATAAAACCAAATCACGTTGAGTTGAGTTCTAGCTGCCCCCTTTTTTGTTGGCTGGGGCTTTAAGGTTGTTCCATCAGCGAGCCTCCTTGTCTTTCTTAAAGCTTTTGATAAGAAATTTTGACGTTCGAGAAAGCTTTACTTACTACATTCATACTTATTTCTAGCGTGCGACATTAAAACACAAAAATGTAAAAAAGAATAAAAAGAAAAACCGAAGTCAGGTACTGGAAATTTAATTCATTTGTTGCTGTCAGTCAATCTTGTAATTTAATGGTGCTCATATTTTTTACAGTACAAATATACTAATCAGTTACTAAAAAATTCATCAGCCGTCCCTCTCGTTCGACTCTTTTAAAAGTTCTGAAACTGTAATATATAATACATATGTATAAAAAATGATTTTTATACAACGAGGTATGTATCTATAAAATAAGTACAAACCATATTTTAAATGGAGGGTAAAGTTAAATTTCGTTTCTTTATAATAGGTTTGGCTAGGTAAAATTATTAATTGTGTTGGAAAGTTATTCATTAATTATTAAATTAAATAGGCCGAAAGCGTCCTACAATATTTTTTACAGTACAAAAATATTAATCAGTTACTAAAAAATTCATCAGCCGTCCTTCACGTTCGATTCTTTAAAAAGTTCTGAAACTGTTATATATAATACATATGTATAAAAAATTATTTTTATATTAAAAAGGTATGTATCTATAAAATAAGTAATAAACATATTTTAAATGGAGGGTAAAGTTAAGTTTCGACTTATTTTATAATGGGTTTGGCTGAGTCCAATATTAATTTGGTTGGAAAATTATTCATTATTAAATTACATAGGCCGACAGCATCTTAGAATCAAGAACCGGAATAAACTATTCCGAGAGATTTGGATGCGCTGAACTCAAATATTTCCTATACGTCAGGTTTTTGAGATATTCGGTCTAAAAGTGCAAAGAGACGTTTTTGGTACTTTTGAGGTGCTTTAACTTCAATTTGCTTTTTTTTAGCGGAATAATCGGAACGGCCTCTTAAAATTCTGTTCTTGCTCTCTAGAATCAGTTTTTAAAATTAAAAAAAAAAATCTTTTATAATGATATATATTCTTTTTTTCTAAAAATTATATATTTATATGGTGATTTTTCGTTTACCAATCCATTGCAAGAGACTTCCATAATCAATCCGAAAACAAGGAGCTTAGTAGAGCTGGAGAAACTTCGATGTTGGCTTGCATCGATGTTTGTGAGTACTTTCATGAAAAACATAAATTAATAATCGATGTTTAAAAAAAAAATTTCTGCCCTAATTATACCCTTTAGGGGTATTATTTTTATTATTATTAAAAATATTTTTTTTTTATTTAGAAATAGAAGTTTGTTGACTGTTGCAGGCTTCAGGTAGCTCCTGCGGTCACTTATTACTTGACCTGCCTTGCTAAAAGTTCCCTCACTCTCACACAACGTGGCGGGCAATGAACTCATGTTTTCAGGGCTCGTCTAAAATATAATATTTAAAGTTCACTTAACACTTAATTATAAATACAAAAAACTATTTAATTTAAAAACTTACCAAATTTTCACCCTCTCTCGGTTTTTTTTTTTTCAGAAAAGTTAAAATAATCGATGTTTGTCAAGTCAACATCGATGCTGAGAAGTTTTTGGAAACATCAATAGTAACGATTAAACATCGATGTTTGTTCAAGCACTAGAGCTTAAGCTATACTTCAGCTAGTACTAAGCTGCATGGGAAAGCAATCCATTTAAGGTGTGCAAATTCTATAAAGCGATATACCGGGTCTCTACAACCAAAATATAAGATCCTGGCTACCTAACTCCTGTCTTCTGAGCGGCTGGCGTCCACCATCACATGTGTCGTTTGTGGTTATTAAAGGATAGTGACAAAGGAACTTTGATTCACATGAAATATCACGATATAAATAGATCATTTTAAGAAAAATATCGATATATTGATATACTTCTGAGCGAGATATAAGAATTTATTTTTTTCATATATATTGGCAACGATTACTCGCAAACGACTAAATGAATTGTTGTGAAACTTGTAGGATATGTTTAGCATACCTGTATCATCGTGTGAACTAGGATATGCATTCATCCAGATTACGACATTTACATTTTTGAAATCGGCATACCCGTTCGCCAGAATTGTGTTGACCATGACAGTACCTTTTTTAAGTGTAGTAATTCAATAGCATGTATCTAAAAATTTCAGAAATATTTTAGCTTCATAAAATTTTTCATACTCTTCTTAATAATTGGCTCTTTGGGAGAATTTAAAAAAAAGCTATAAAAAAAACGGCAGTCACATGGGTCAACCCCCTAAATATATACAGTCGTGGAAAAAATAATAGAAACAACATTCTCTTCTGTAACTTAAAACCGATTGCTAAGTATTAACGATAGTTATTGGCTTAAAACCAAAAATAAATTGATAACCGATAGTTTAACTTTATTTAGAATTATTTTTTGAGTCGCTGTCGCCTTTACTTTTTGCGATATCTTGTAACTTTTAAAGGCACTTCGTGTCTCAGCTGGAAAAAATAATAGAAACGTGAGCGAGCAACTTGAGTCAAAATTTTTGCTTAACCTCTGTTTTTTTGGCAGTTAAAGCTAAAGGTTTAATAATTAAACGTAAGTTAAAGCATAAAATGATACATTTTATACAGATTCGTTTCAAAAAGTGGTATTTCATTGTACAGCTGGAGATAGAAATACAATAAAAAAACTGAAGAATGAGGAGAAAACCATAAGACAAATTTCTCAGATTATGAAGTGCTCAGCAAAAAATGTATTTTCGGCCCTTCATTTCACAGACAGAAAAAAAACTCGGGGTATAAAGCGAGCCACAAACCAAAAGTTTGATGCCTTATTAGTTCGTAAATCGAAAAAAGATCCATTCCTATCATCAGAGGACCTCAAAAATGACATGCAGGCATCATTTCCCAGTCGCACAATTAGAAATAGACTAATTGAAAATGGTTTAAAGGCACATTTTGCGAGAAAAGTGCCATATCTAAGCAAAAAGAATATTGAAAAAAGACTTACTTTTGCTCATCGTCAAATGAACCGTGAAAACTGGGGAAATGTTTTATGGTCTGATGAAACCAAAATTAATATGTTTGGATCAGACGGAAAGGTTTATGTTAGACGAAGGAAAAATTCAGCTTTCAATCCGAATCATACCAAAAAAGCAATTAAATATGGCGGACGAAATTTGATGCCTATGGGGATGCTTTTCCTCATCTGGAGTAGGGCCAATTTTCGAGATAAAGGGAAAAATGTGTGCCCTAGACTATCTCAATATATTAAAAAAGGTTATGCTGCCCTATGCCGAAGAGGAAATGCCGCTGAAGTGGGAGTTTATGCAGGATAATGACTCCAAACATTCGTCCAAATTAGTCAAGAAATGGGTTTATGGAGTGGCCCGCTCAATCCCCTAACTTAAACCCAATTGAGCATTTATGGGGCATACTAAAAAAAATAATTGGCGGCTTTAAGCCCAAAAATAAGAAAGAACTGTGGGAGAAAGTTCAATCAGAGTGGTATGCCATTAATTCCTCAGTTTGCGCCAACTTGGTTGCTTCCATGCCTCGTCGGTGCTCTGCTGTTATCAAAGCTAAAGGCTGTACCACTAAATATTGATAAACAAGCTATACAATTAAAATAAAATAGCGTTAATTGAATTTAAGCGTTTTGTTTCTATTATTTTTTACAAGGGAAACAAATATAATTAATTTTTTTTAATTGTTTAACAATTCTATAAAATATTTGTGTTAATTATTTTAACGTATACTTAAATATATGTTAACAAAAAAATAATTCATTTATTATCGGATACGCGTCTGGTGAAATAAATTAAACTAACGGAAGCAAAAAGTTTGTTTCTATTATTTTTTCCACGGCTGTATATCTTAGAGCTGCCATATAAACGAAAAAAACATAGTTAAGCTATAGTTAGTATTCCCATGGCGTCTGGAATTTATCACAGAAATCTGACAGTTATATTTTTTTTATTTAATTTTCGAATGTTCCAATGCTGCTATATGATATATGAAAATAGACTATATGCAAAGTATTATTCTGATAGCTTAAAATCTGAGGAGCAGTGTGCATATCCTTGCATCGTATTATTATTTTATTCAGAACATTGCAACGCAGTGATGGGGCATTTCCGACCTTATAAAGTATGACCATCAAGTTAGCAGGGCAACTTTGGAAAATCAAAATTTTGATTATGCCATAATTTGCCGTTAATTATTCGTGAAAGAAAAAAATTTGCCGTTAAATTTTTTGTATTTATTTTGTATTTTTAAAAACGTGAAGTTGCCCAGTCAAGTAGCAGGATAACTCCTGAAATCCTTCATTTTTCCAAAATCTTTTTTGGCCAGAATTTGCCGTTTATTATTCGTTAATTATTCGTGAAGAAAAAAAATTGTTGCTCAATTTTTTATATATTTTTATTTTGATATCAAATTAGTAGGGCAACTCCTGAAATCCTTGACTTTTCCAAAATCTTTTTTAGCCAGAATTTGTCGTTTAGTATTCCTTAATTATTCGTGAAGAAATAAAATTGTTTGCTCAATTTTTTATATATTTTTTATTTTGATATCAAGTT
>VNJR01012363.1:0-29482 GCA_008042585.1 Drosophila punjabiensis | reverse complement strand
CGGCCTGCAAAAGCTTGAAGGCACTCCGCGCACGCCATCCCTGTTCCTTGGCCAGTCGATAAAATATGTCGCGCTTGTCCTTCGAAGTCCTTCCCATTGAAAAACCCGACTTTGTTAATCAGCTGAAGAATGAAACAAACAGCTGCAAAAAGAACAAACCTTTCACAACAGAGCTGAATTCATTTTATACAGTACAACGTGAAATAGCCAATTCACATCAGGCACCACTAACCCCGAATCCAAATCGTATTACCTCTTGTTTTTGGTAGATTTTAGAATAATTTAAAACCTATGGACAATCTGACAATCATTAATAATATATTTATAACAAAACATATAATAAAAATAAATAAATAAAAAACAGCCTATTTTTAACATTCAGCAGAAACTCACGAAAATCGCACCAGCGACTTTTTCTTCCTGTAATTGACTGTATTTTGTGTTTCTTGTGCGTTTTAAAATGCAGCGCACATTACATCAGGTTAAAAAAGAGCGCCGAAATGGAGTTTTACCCCTAGATTTTTGACGCTCTTTGGTCGAATTATAAGGGGGAGAATTTATAAAGAAAAAGTTTAGGGGCTTAGGATAAGCCCGCTTTGAAATGTTTAAATGTAATAAGTGTTTGCTAGTCTGTGTGGGTCTTCCCACAGAGATCCATCAACTTTCCTCCATCCGTTGAACTAACCATGCATTTTGCCGTTTCGAAATTTCCTACTGTGTCCATCAAATCCCAATTCTCCATCAAATCTGACTGATGTTTTTTGCCCCAAGTTATGCGATTGCTTTTTCGGTGCATCTCTGAATTCTTCTTCTTTTCTGTACCATTCACCACGAAAATGTAAGCAATGATGGGCTGTTCTGTAGAAGTGGTGAAACATCGATGATTGCTGATATCAATATCAATAAAAAAAAAAAACATATTTTTCTTTAAGAAAAATAATAGTGTCTTAAATTGTTTATGTTTTTATGTTTATTGTTTATGTTTTTAAATTAAGCAAAGGCTTTAATCCCAAAATCATCACAAATTCATTTAGATTAAAATAAGAAAAAAAGGTATACTTATTTTACTAAGTTAAGAAACATTTTCCTTCATGTTCGCCGCTTTATGATAAATTCTTTTAATATCGATACAGATTTTTCAGGACCTATATGATAAAGTCGTATGATTTTCAACAAATTAAAACTTATTTCTGAAATAATATGAAATACTTATACCTCAGAGTGGATGAAGATACGTATTTTATTTAAAACATTTTCCGATCGTTTCTAAAAGACTTCATATCCGCAAAGTTTATTCAATTAGCTTTAAAAATAAGAGTTAAGTTTGCGTAGAGCAGACAGAAGTGCGAACAGACACCAACCTAAATAAATGTTGTGATTTGTAAAAAACATCGATAGTCCCCAACAAATATCGATGTTTCCATATTTTGTAAAAACATCGATGCATCGATTTTTTCATCAATGGGTTTCCAACTCTTACAATAGGAATATGGAAGGCGCTAAGATTAAAAGTATGCCCAAGATACAAAGCCTATTTCTACTTTTGCATATATATTTTGTGAGCCTTTAACTTCATACATACACTTTGGGCCACTTGCTCTATGTTAAATAAGGTGGAAGGAAGGTGGATGTAGCTTTGTGGGAATGCGAGTTTCATAACTGTGGGGATTGTGTGGGACGAAAGTACCTACTAGTCTCTGCAAGAAACAACTATATTGAAACTATCGGTATGCTTTTAGATTTTTTTTAATCCACACTCGATCATTTTCACATTGTATTTTTATGCATAAACTAGGCCACACAGTAGAGCGTTGTTTGGACACATCGATGTTTTTCAAATACATTGATTTATCGTCGATACATCGACGATGTTCATATACAAATTAAAAAAAATTAAATATATATATATTATCACTAAAAAACTTGTCCCAAAAATAAACGAAAAATATATTGAAAATTATCATTACTCAAACAAAAGATCAAACGTAAAACATAAAAGTTTGCGATCTTAAATATTATATCTTATCTTATTATTTGAAAATTTTATTATTTTTTAATTAAGACGGGTCATGAGGTTGTTTTTCCCAAGTACTTACGGTTTGGGAGCGTATCCATCTTAAAAACCCACAAATCGCATGCCCTTTAATTGCAAATAAATGAATTAAACAGTATAATTAATGTAATAAAAATGAAGTGACAAATTTCAAACCTTTAAAACCTTCTTCTTCTTCTTTGAAAAGTGAAGGTAGCAAAACATCGATGGTAAAAAAACATCGATGTTTTTCATTCTTCCAAAGCATCGAGGTATCGAAATTTTCATCGATGTTTTCTGCACCTCTAATCCCAGCACTAGTTAAGCGTAGCAAAACGAAAAATAGATGTTCTGGCCCTTGCTATGATAACAGGAAAACCGAAAACCAGTTACTCCCAATTCGCCCCATCAACGAAAAGTAAGAAGGTAAAGGAAATCGAAGAGGAGCCCTAATTATGGCCCAATTAAAAAAGCTTTACATGAGCTCGGACATCGAAGGCCTGGAGAAGCTGACATTCATTCCAGATTGTCGCAACAAGAGCATGAAAATGTATGTTTCAATTCGGATAATATTGTGCCCTTGCGTTTGCTTTGATTAGCTTATTATTTTTACAGCCTGCTAAACACCGCTCGCAAGCTGTACATGACCGCCGAGCAGTACCGCCTGGAGGGCGACGAGGAGCTGGCCTACATCACGTACATGAAGTACTTCAACATGCTGGCCGCCATTCGCAACAAACAGGACTATGCAATCCACAAGACGACGGTGCGCCAGATGCTGGGCGATACCGCGTCGAATCGACGCATCATGGACTCGCTGGAGCTGATAAGCCAGTCCCTATCGCTTCGCTATGAGCAGTTGCACAGCCCGACGGCGGAACTAATTGCTTCTTCAATTGTCGGCAATGGACAGGAGAAGGCAGAAAGCTCGACAGGAGAATTGACTACAAACTTCTCTCGACTGGGGCTAATTACATGTGAGGAATTGTACCGCCGCATGCAGGAAAAATCCGTTCTGGTCATGGACTGTCGCTCTAGTGCTGACTACGACGTTTCTCACCTCACCTACTTCTGTGCATTCAATGTACCTGAGGAGCTTATAACACCGGGGTGAACACAGGAAAACTCGTTTAGCACCGTTTTTCCTGACTTATTTTGTCTTCTTCCAGAATGTCTGCTGGACGCTTGCAGGCTCGTCTAAGTAGTGCTAGCAAGGCTGCGTGGGCTTCTCGTGCCGTCAAGGATTCGGTGGTTTTAATAGACTGGAACACCAAGGATTCCCCGCCACCTGCAAATACAGCTATAGCCACACTTCTGGACATCCTCAAGAATGTATTTATTACAAAATGTAAGGTAACAAGTTCTTAAATCAAATTCAATTTGCAGTGGGATCCGGATGTGACCTACCGGGCTCCAATTCAGCTCGTTGAGGGCGGCTACGAGTTCTTCATCATGATGTACCCAACCCATTGCACAAATCCCAGTGTGCAGGCGCCGCAGCAAAACAATAATGACATTGAAACCATCGATGACATTGAATATCCTTCGATCCACGACATCACCATGAAGGAGGACATCAGCGCGAAGGACTTTAAGCCACGACCAAATATCAACCGAGCAAGCAAGCCTGCGGCCATGCGCACCTACGACCAGCAAGGACTGAACAAGGCCAACGAAGGGTCAACGACGAAGCCCATAGCGGAGATCATGCGGGATCAGGCCGAATTCCTGCAGCGGGCCGAGCAAAACGACGCGCAGCTGGAAACAGCCTCAAAAATGTGGAAGCGACAGGCGATAAAGGGCGACGACTTAAATGCAGTCGAAAATCAGGAGCTCCATTTCCGAATCCTCCAGCTAGAAAGCAAAGCCTTGGACAATGTAATAAAACCTATTTCTTTTAATTATTCTTTAAACATTCATGTTTGTGCCTTAATTAAACTTTTAGGTTATTGAGAACAATCGGCTACGGGACGAACTAGACCGTCTCAAGCAAGAGCAGTTAACGGCCAAGGAGGTGGAGGCTACGCGTAGCATCGAGATCAAGATCAAGGAGCGACAACGTCTGGATGACCAACACGAGCAGGAGCGGCTGGAGCGGGAACGTCAGCTAGCGATTGCACGCGAAGCAAAAAAAACTTATAAATCCCATACTTCCCCAATCCGGCCTCCACAGCATGATTTATTCGACAGCTTGGGGTCTGCGTCTAAGCTGTCCGATGAAGAAAAGCCACCGGTAGATCTGGACACGTCATTTGAATCCAGTCGAGTGGAAAAGCCTACATTCGATCGGGCGATGAAACCGCAGCCCAGAAGCGAGGAGAGACCAGTGCAGCGGGTCCGTGATTTCTCACCCGTCGCGGGTCACAATGTGGTGAGTGTGTAGGAGGGGGATTACGGGCCTTTTGGGGTTGTTGACTCACATTGTCCGCCTAAAAATAGCCAAATCAATAGCCAAGTGGTCACGTGTCAAAAACACCCGTCCGTAGGACGGCCTCTCAGCCTCAGTCTCAGTCACTCGCTGTCCGCACTCAAAGCATGTCCAAACCACAGGAACAACGTACAATTGCTAAACTGTTGAGCAAGAGAAGCCGCGACCGACAGGATTCCGCGAATGCTTTGTGTGGCGGGCGTGAAATTCCAGCTGCCATCAGCTGCACCCACCACTTACAGCATTTATAGCTCCATCCTTCCACTGCGAAGAGTAAAGTTCTAGGAATACTTTATATCAACTTTTTATCATGATGGCACTCTCTACTTTGGCAGGGACGCGGCTTGACGGGCCTGAAAAACCTGGGCAACACCTGTTACATGAACAGTATTCTGCAGTGCTTGAGTAATACGGTCCAGCTGACTGAGTACTGCATATCGGACAAATACAAAGAGTACATTAGCAGGAGCAACAGCAGGACAAATGGACACGTGATCGAGGAGGTGGCCGCACTTATTAAGGAGCTGTGGAACGGCCAGTATAAATGTGTGGCCAGTCGAGACTTAAGGGTAGGTCTACTCGGACTTCAGAATATTTATTCAATTTTAATGTTTGTAATTCTGTATTGTTGCTGATTCCTTTTCAGTACGTTGTTGGCCAATATCAACAGATCTTTCGCGGCTTTGATCAGCAGGACTCTCACGAATTCCTCACTATTTTGATGGACTGGCTTCACTCGGACCTTCAGACGCTGCGCGTGGCCCGTCACCGCGAGACGATGAGCGCCTCGGAAAAAGCTTGGCTGGAGTTCACCAAGGCCAAGGAAAGTATGATATTGCATTTATTCTATGGCCAAATGAAGAGCACCGTCAAGTGCGTGACCTGCCACAAGGAGTCGGCCACCTACGAGTGCTTCTCGAATCTCAGTTTGGAGCTGCCGCCTAATTCCCATGTCTGCCAGCTAAGCCAGTGCATGGACATGTACTTTAGCGGAGAGCGCATACACGGCTGGAATTGCCCAAATTGTAAAACCAAACGGGATGCCATCAAGAAGTTGGATATATCGAAGCTGCCTCCAGTGCTGGTGGTGCATTTAAAGCGGTGGGTTACCATCAATAAACTAATATTTTTATACTTTTATGTATACTCTTACTTATTTGATTCCATTGCAGTTTTTACGCGGACCCCAGCAACTCGTGTGCCTATATAAAGAAGCAGAACTATTTGCGCTTTCCGTTGGAGAACCTGGAGATGAATCCCTACATTGCCCGTGCGGAGTCACGGGCAGGTACGCCCAAGACCTATCAGCTCTATGCCGTTTCAAATCACTATGGTTCCATGGAGGGTGGCCACTACACGGCGTTTTGCAAAAGTGCCAACTACGGCAAGTGGTTTAAATTCGACGACCAGATTGTCACAACGCTGGACACCTCGAATGTCGTCTCCAGCGCCGCGTACATTCTTTTTTACACTTGGCTGCCTCCTATGCAATTGTCATTGTGAGCACCGCTCCGATCGATTTCTGCTTCTCCGACTATATTTACATTTTAAATTGTATTTTGATTCACGATTCGATTATTTGTATATCCTCTGGTCTAGTCGCCCCCACCCACTTATCATTTACCAATTACCGGATAACTGTTGCTCGTTTGTTTGTTGTTGCCGAAAGGATAGTGTTACGCAAGGGGGCGTATTTTTAAGGGGTGTGAAATGAGCGCTCACATACACTGATGGGCGTGATTGTGTATTTATAGCTTATTGTATTTTGCAATAATATTTTTAAACCAAAATATAAACGAAATAAAATTTCTGGTACAATAATTTAAAGCTTGAAAAAAAAAATGGTAGTAGTTTCTATTTATTTACTTTTTATAACAAATCGAAATTACTTTCTATTATACGATCGTGAAAGCACACAATGAAAACTCGGTGATACATTTTTATGATCTTTAAATGCCAAATATAATTATATGATTTATATTGAGTAATTTTAAACAGGCCCATTAAATGCAATAGATGATCGGGAGGTCTCCTTGTTTCCCGAATCATCGAGGACACATGGCATGGCGACCTCCGTCCACGGGCAGACTAACACCTGTGCTAAAACTGGCTGCATCGCTGGCAAGGAATGCGATTGCAGCCGCCACCTCCTTGACATCTCCAGGCCGGCCCAAGGCATGGGTAATCTTACAGTGCTCAAGGAACTTGGCGTACGTCTCCTCGTCCATGCCGCCGCGCTTGTGAATGTCGGTGATGATCACGCCGGGATTCACGGCATTCACACGAACCCCCTTCGAGGCTAATTCCAGGGCCACACAGGACGTGAACTGATCAACGGCGGCCTTGGATACGTTGTAAGCCAAAACCCCGGGAAAGGCCCTCAATCCACACACACTGGACACGTTCACGATATTGCCCTTGGTCTTGATCAGCTCCGGAGTGGCCAGCATTGTGAGTTGGTACAAGGAGCGCACATTGGTGTTCATTAGGCGATCGAACTGCTCCAGACTGGTATTCTCAATCGAACCTGTCTCCAGGATGCCTGCGTTATTGACCAGAACATCGATGCGTCCATACTTAGCTAGAGTGGCGGTCACTATCTGTGCCACCTCCGACTCCTTGGTCATGTCGGCCAGCACCTCCAAGGGCGCTGATCCACCGGCAGCTAAAATTTTCTCAGCCGTCTCCTTTAAATTTCCGGCATTCCGGCCAACTATTACCAGGAGGCCGCCGAGGCCAGCCAGGTGGACAGCACAACCTGCTCCAATGCCAGAGCTGGCGCCCGTGACAATAATTACTTTGTCCTTGAAGGTTGACATTTTATAATGTTAAAAGAGGACTGGAAACTGGAGAGCAGCAATCGATGCTGAATCAACCCTGCCCCTGCAACAGCTTTTCGAATCAAAGCTCCCTTGCCAGATCAGTTCGAAAAGCCGGAAAAGCTTTATTATGTTCATTGTGACGACAACAACTGTTCCATAAACTTTCGACATACAGTGACGAACTTAGTTATTGGCACAGTTGGTAGGTCTGACTTTTTCTTCATGAAAAATTGTGATATTTAAATTAAAGAAAATTTTGTCTTATATATACTGAATAATTTTCAACTTATTTTGGTATATCTCTTTATTACTTTATTAAAATTAAAAAAAAAAACAAATAGTCACATTTTCCTGGCAAAAATTATTGGCAGACTTAAGCAAAAAAAATAATCAACAAGAAATAAATTTTAACATAAAATAATATTTTGTGGCTAGGCCCTTTTTATAACCGCTTCCAAACGCCTTGGCAAAATTTTGGGTATTATCGTGTTGAAAAGAAGAATGTGGCTGGTAAGTTCAACTTTTCGGCACTCGTTTAGCTTTCCCTTTAGGGAATCTCCTTAAAATAAGTAAGATCGTCTTGATTTTTTAATACAGTTTATTACACATTAAAAACGTATACAGACATTTTTCTAAGAAAAATGGATGCTGCATTTATATCGTCTCGTCTAAGGAGTGTCCTTTGTGTACACTGTACCATCCTGAATTGTAGTCTGAAACAAAATAACCAATTTTTTTTTAACTTTATAAAAGTAGCTTCTATGTGACATTGACACTTTTTATAGAAAAGGTCGAAATTGTTGTAATTTATAAGATAACTTAATTATCTATAAAATGACCCGTCAGATAGACCGATCAACTTTCTCCATCGTGTACACAAAACATAAAAAAATGTGTGATAAAAACGCGCTTAAAGCGACTGGCGCTTTCAAACACGCCTCCCGAATCATCCGGATCAAAAGCTCATAACTTTGTAAATACTGCAGATATCGATTTAAAATTTTTAATCACTTGTGTAATCGAATAAAATTAAAAAAAAAAAAATTAATAAATAAATTTTTGTTGATCCGATAAAGGTTTTTCCATTTAGAATAACTATATTTTGAATGAATACAAGTTTGCTGACACCAGCGGAGGACATGTAGCAACCACCACGTTTCTTTCTTTATACACTATGGCGGCCATCCGATTGGAAAATGTTTAATTTTTTTCATCACAAAGGATTGCATTGTTCCAAAAATAAATTGGCTTGCTTAAATATTTTTTGATTACGCTAAAAGATTCTGTTGGTTGACTATGAAATGAGTAGTTTTCGGCACACGGCACTTGCAGTTAGCATTTGAGCCGTAATAGAGTGAATGTCTGTTTTGTCTGCTGCAATCTGTGTAGAGGATTATTGGGTTCACCTTTACCTTCCTAACATCGCAATGGTTCCGGCTTCTATCCATAATTTCCCCAGTATACGATTTGCCCAGGTTATCAAATTATACAATTATTTTCCGCTGAAATTCAATAGTTCTCTTTTTATTGCCGCTCATATTGCCAAATTTAGTTATTTTTGCCCAGGAAAATGGCACTACGACATTTGTATCAAATTTTAAAAGAAATAATTTTGCCAATAATTTTGTTCTGGAAAATTGAGCTATTTTTTATATATTTAATTAAAAATAAAATTATATTAATTAGTTGGAAATTGCTCAATAGAAAATAATAAATTTTGTTTAATTTAAATATGACAAATTTTCATGGAGAAAAACTGTGTCAATAATTAAGTTCGTCACTGTTCATATGTATTTTTTTGATCTGAGTACAAACTTGAGAAGTGAAAGTGTGGCCAGCTAGCGGTGGGTGTGACTTTTCGCGAAGCGTTTTTTGGTATTTTTGGTATGAAGACATATTGAGAGATTCCTTTCGGATTCCTTTTCCACCCTGCTTCTCCAAAACTCCGACAACAGTATGTTACCTCATTCTGTTAATTTTACATGCAAAACTCTGTTACTGATATAATTGCATTTGCAAAGTCAGTCTGTAAGCATGTTGAAGTTTAAGCCGGTTTTACACTGTTATTCAAAAATTCGTATCTCCGCTCGAATAAAAGGCAGAATTTTGAATTTTTTACCATATATTCATTGTTTATTTGTGTACATTTACAAATTTATTTTAACCGAAAATAAAAATAAAATAAAATAAAGATGTTACTGCGCTTTCAAATACACTCGATAAAAAGTGGTCCGCTGGCTATCGCGATTCAGCCAATCTCGGTAATACGAAATGCAAAAAAAAATGGGTATGCATTTTAATCTGTATCTCAATTGCTATGGCAGGTAGTAAAATAAATGAAAAAATATAAAACAATAAATTTGTCACACGTTTTTATATAAAAGTGATTGAAAAAATCCACCTTTTCTCGAATTTGAAGTGAATAAACAAAAACTAATCGACCTTCCCAAACATTTTAAAGCTTTATTTCTTTTTATTTAAGTTAACCGCTAAACACGGCGTTTTTAATTATTAAATTTTAAAATGAACTTAATAAATGTTTTGCAAAATTTAATGGTTGATTTAAAATATAAATGAAGAACAAGTGCAATTACATATATATTTTTAAAAACATTAAACCAATCCGAAAAACACACAAAATGTTCTTAAGTTGTTAAGTAGAGTTCGCTCCTGCTTTTGGTTAGTGATCTTTTGTTGGTAGCCATCGCAATTGGGGGAGAACTTGTCAGGGACAAGCTATCGAAAGCACATAAAAAGTTTGAAAAAGTCGTTATAAAAATATATTCAAATATAATCCTTCTTCTAATCACCGCAGATAAGCTCTCGAATAAGCTAGACTCTGAAAATAATTAGCTAAAAATAGAACAAATAATATTAAATACCAATAGCTACATCCAAATGCAAGAAATAAATTATTTTAGGCTCAGAAGCTTATTCAAAAAATTTTAAATGTACCATTATGCGCAATTTTGTTTGTCTAATGTTCTTACATGACAAAACCCGTTCAACTTCAAAAGAAAAGCGTTTAAATTTCCAATTATGAAGGGGGTCATATTTTTTTCACCGGTCTTTTTTGGAAGCACCTTAACTCTCTATGTTTATTTAACGAGATAATTTTATCGATTTCATATTTTAAATCATTAATATTGAATATTGCGAATTATTATTTATTCTAATAAAATCAATTAAATGTATAAATTTCCGGTGTCATAAAAAATACAAAAATTATTTAGTTGTGGCAGTGTAAAGTAAAAAATATGTAAACCCATTACAAAAACAGCTAGAATAACGCCAATTTTGCTTGGAAAACACTATATTTCCCGCTAGCTAAATTGGCAACGCTGGCAGGTAGCGTACACGTATTAGATTTTTATAATAAAAAAAATCACGGGCTTATAGCCGCCCCGGAAAATGCCAACTGTTTGAATTCAAATAAATTGAACCAGAATGATTCTGCCGGAGCGCAGCCGCTTCGTGATCTATGCCTTGGGCATTTTCGTGTGCTACTTTCTGTACGGAATTGTGCAGGAGAAGCTGACGCGAGGCCGCTACGGAGAGGAAGTGCAAACCGATGGATCCGTGGGCGAACGATTCACCTACGCCTTGGCCCTGGTGTGGGTGCAGTGCCTCTGCAACTATGTGTTTGCTAAAGGTGAGGGCAGTTTTCTTTTAGTTTTCTGCATACAATCCCACTAACCTTAAGTCTTGCAGGCCTTCTGACCGTGCGTCCACAGAAAGAGGACACCACACATGTGGGATCCTACGTCGCCTGCTCCCTCACGTATCTGCTGGCCATGGTGTCTACCAACATGGCCATGCGCTGGGTGCCGTATCCGACGGCGGTGGTTGGTAAATCCGCCAAGCCGATTCCTGTTATGATCCTGGGCGTGCTCATTGGAAGAAAGTCATACAGCTGGACCCGTTACGCCTGTGTGCTCACTATTGTGCTGGGCGTTATCCTGTTCATGTACAAGGAGGGCAAGGTGTCGAATTTGCCGGCAGAGACGACGATGCTGGGTGAGGTGCTGCTCTTCCTCAGTCTCTCCATGGATGGCTTAACCGGCGCCGTACAGGAGCGAATTCGAGCAGCAAGTGCGCCTTCGGGTCAGCAGATGATGAAGGCAATGAACTTTTGGAGCACACTGATGCTTGGCGTTGCCATGGTTTTCACCGGAGAGGCTAAGGAGTTCCTTTATTTCACACTTCGGCATCCCGAAGCTTGGACCCATTTGTCCCTGATTGCTGTGTGCGGCGTCCTTGGACAGTTCTTCATCTTTCTGATGGTAGCTAGTTTTGGGCCGCTTGCTTGCTCCGTTGTGACAACAACGCGCAAATTTTTCACCGTGTTGTGCTCCGTGCTGCTCTTTGGCAACGTTTTAATTGCCCGCCAGTGGCTCGGAGCTGTCCTCGTGTTCGCCGCTTTATTCGTGGACATGTTGTATGGGAAGCAGAAGTCGCCAGCAGCGCCGACCAAGAAGCCACCCGCCGAGGGTAGGGTGTCAGAGGAGATGAAGAAGCTGACTTCGTAGAATTTATTGCACGATGGCATGGCCTAACGTACATATGTACATACATACATAACCACTTTTAGAGAAGACAACGCTTTCGACTTTCTGTTAATCGTACAAAGGGGTTTTCTTAGCTATAGCGAACATATGACATTCGATCCCTGATCTTCAAAACCCAAAAATGATCGATTTAAGGTAATTAAATAATTAGGGTTTACAAATTAAAAAAATGAACAACCATCAATGAGTTTTTGTCGGACCACAAGATCCATTTAACACAGGCTTACATCTTAAAACACAACAAAGACAAATGCTTTTGCAAGAATTTCTTTATGCATATGTATATGTATGTATATATCACACATCAAAGTTATTCGTTCATAATTACTATAGATAATTGGCCAAACCATAAACCATAAACAGTTAATACTTTTTAATATAATTAAATCATTTGTAAATAATAACCATTGTAGTTTTATTAAATGACTTGTATAAGTTATGGCCGGTGGATTAACATAGCTTTTTAGTACTGAATTGTGATGCACAGCGCAACCACAGGATGTCTTCTTCAGTTCGCTTTCTAACATCAGATCTGTATCGCATCGAGTCGAGTTTTTGGGAATATTAGCTCTGCCATAGACTCTCGAAATATTTTTTATTTTAGAACAGTTAGACAAGATAATAATACTTATAGGTTTACAATTTTGAAAATTACGTCAAGTTCTTTTATAAGGTATTATTTTTAGTTTGTATAACACAGGCCTCATCCTTAAAGATTTCGATGCGCAGAACTCGAAACTGGCGTCAGATTTTGTCCGATAGAGATATTTTGAGATATTTCGACTTGAAAGTGCCAATAAAAATTGGTTTGGGCACATTTGCGGTGTTATACCATCAACCAGTGTTACACTATCAACAACACCAGTGACAAATAAAGATTTTTAAAAGTTTTAAAAACCTATTAATGTGGGGAAGAATAGAACGTTAGGATGCCGTATCCATTATAGCGGCTAAAATATGCGTAACAACTCAAAATTAAAAAAAAAAAAAAAAAAAAAAAAAAAAAAAAAAACGGCTTCTAGGCACTTTCAAGTTCAAATATCACAAAAACCTGACATATTGGACAGAATGTGAGCCCCGACTTGAAGATTCGGCGGATCGAAATCCTTTGGAAAAAGTATATTCCGGTTTCGAGAAAAGGATTCACCAATGATGGTCAAAAATTTGGGGCTAAGGAAAGGTCAGAAGACCAGATCATTAGCTTTTTTGGTTAAATTGTTAAATTTTCTTTCCAATTTGATCAAATATATATATATATTTTTTTAATTTTCCGCCCCAATCAGAAAAGGTAATGTATTTCTGCCTCCGCGGCAGCTGGGTACACTAAAACGCTTGAGACAACACAGACTGGCAACGCTGTTGGCTGGCAACCCACCTGCTTGAGCTGCGGTGTTGCCAGACTTTTCGGTCTAGTGCTCCCCGGTCAGTAGTCCCCCCCTGGATGGGATTTGAAGGGGAAAGTTTAGGGGCTAAGAATAAGTCAGCTTTAACAATTTTTAATTCAATTACCCTATAATTTTCTTTTTGCTATATAAGTACTTAAGGTATGTGTAACAACTTATAAAATTTTGACATTTAAAAATCAATCATAAGTCATTTTTAATGTAATATTTATATTAAAGTTGCAATTAAACTATACTTAAGCACCTTTAAAATCACATCTTATGCGAATTTTGCATGGACACATGTCGAAACCTCTGCAAATTGTTTTACATCTATGTAAAATTACATTTGTCGTCAAACCCAATTCCATTAACAAAGATTTCCCAAATAACACCGAAAACTGGAAAAATACTTAATCAAAAATTTAAACAGCCAATACAATGTTCACCACGAAATTCAAATTGTTGCTGCAGTTTTTTATTCACCAAACGAGCCTAGTAGGTAAAAGATTTCACCTAGCCAGTTCAGTGGGGAATACAAATTTCACCAAACGAGCGACCAGGGGAAAATTAAGCAATTATATTCGATTTTCCGATATGATTCGAAATTATAAATAAAATATCGAATGAACAATAATATCGATATCGGGCTTTTAAAAGACCTGACAACCCTAGTTATTAGCCCGTTGCAGATGCGGTCGAAATTTTCGGAGTGTTTTTAAAATGTATAAATCAATTATTTGCCTCGCATATTATACAATAAATTAAATGTCACCAAATTGGCAAAGGAAAAAATAAAATCGCCTATGTTTTTTCTCGCCAGGCAAAGTTGTAGAACCGCGTAATCGAAAGAGTTCGACGAAAAGGATAAGCCCAGCAGCCGCGGGAAAATGCAATAAAACTCGCGAATGTCATTAAAAAATTGCTTTAATTGTGCGCCTAATGAGTTGGGCGAGAGCTTACTGTGATTAAAAAGAATCAAAATCTAAAGGCACAACAGAATATTGCTGGTCGTTTGCATAAATCAAATAAAATACATTTTCTTATTGGGTGAGTCGCGGTATTGTTGTTGTTGCTGCGCTGCCAGCTGTTTGCCTGTGTGTATGTGCCCTGGTGACGTCTGCTCTTATATATATATATATATATATATGTGTGTGTGTGTTGTGTCGGAGTGTGTTTTAGTGCTTTGGCTTAATTTTAGCAACTAAATTCGATCGAAAGTGAGTGGTACCGAAAGAAACGCAAATAAAACAAAAGCCAACGGCGGGCAAGTAAGTGAAATATTTCTATATACATATGTATACTTAATCGTGCAATACGACAGAATGCAGGCGTTGTAAAAGTTTAAAATTTGCTCACATGTTGTCAAGGCACACAGAGAGAGAGAGAGAGTGAGAGAGAGAGGGCAATAGAAACATCCCCGCGTGCTCACATTCCCATTTTGGGGTGGTTTGTTCTCATATGTACCGTTAGTAATTTGCCGGTTGTTGTCCTTCTTCTTCTTGTTCCAAATGAAAACCCCGTTTAAAAGAGAAGCCTGCAAAGTGCTACTACTATCATTTCAAAATCCATTATGTAAAACTTGAAGGTTCGCCTTAATTTAATGACATACTCCCACTTAACAGTGTGGCGTCGGACGGAATAATTGTGGAAAAGTGATTTATGCTTGCGATTCGCTGTCCCTGTTCCTCTTTCGCAGATAGTGATACGAAGAGCCCCTTATCGCCCGCACAAGTTCAACAATAAAATAATGACTGCCAGGCAAAACAAAGAGCGCATGCATAAATAATACAGACCGGGCTACTGACACAAATGCACAAGAGTAATAAAAACACAGATGTGCCATTCACACTGATAATGTCACAGTCAAGCGAGTGAGAGAAAAGAGAAGGACAGAAGACGCAATAACGTGCAGAAAAATGTTTATAGATTTTGATCGACGGGTCAAGATTATGTGTCTCTTATTTAGACAGAAAATAATCAGTACGATTAATTAGATTGCCTAAAGTTATCCAAGCAATAGTTTCTAAGAAAAAATGCACATTTTTACAGAGTAGTCAATTTACGGGCCCGGCTCTTTTTGTGTTTAACAAATCGCTCTTGAATATCCTATGCGTGTGCTATTATACAACTACACTTATGCAAATTTTTACCTGAAATCGAACTTTCCGCCCGAAGGTTAAGAAATTCGCCAGAAAAATGGATCCAAAGGCGAGGTGCCTTAGTTTAAAAAAATTTAGGTAATTTTTTTTTTTAGGGTAGCAACTATAAACAGTAGAGTCTTGCTTGCATAAAATCATACATATTTAGTACGCATACAGTTGTAAAAAAAAATAATATAAAATAGATTTAATTTGGCACTAAATTAGTAATTTTCCGCTAAACTTATGCATAATAATGGTACTAAACATTATTTATTTTTAAAAGTACTGTGTTAAAGGACTTAATTTTATAAAATTAAGTGCTTTCGTTATGACAGATTTTTAAACTTGCCTTGAAGTGTAAAATTTTCATTCCAGCCTTTGGCTCATTTTCCATATAGCAAGAGGCGCAGACCATATATTAGTTTCTAATATTTGCTTAGAATATGACTCCATTAAAATTAAATTAAATTAATTAAAATTCTTAAATCCCAAAGTAGAATAAGATATGTTAAAAACTGGAAAATTTATATATATACATATATAATTTTTTTTTTAATTTCCCTGTTGTTTCTATATATGATATGGAAGGCCGAATTTTATACTCTTGCAGGGTATTATAATTTCAGTCAGAAGTTTGCATCGCAGTAAAGGAGTCATCTCAGACCCTATAAAGTATATATATTGATCAGCATCAACAGCCGAGTCATTCTAGCCATGTCCGTTTTTACGCAAACTTGTCCCTCAGTTTTAAAGCTATCTGAAATAAACTTTGCAGATAGTTTTCTATATGCTCTCACCCGTATATATGTCGGAACTATATCATATAGCTCTCATAGGAACGATCCGAAAATTTTTGGGGAAACAAATTATATTTCCATTTTACATGATCACTCGTTCAGCAGAACTATCGATAGAAATCCACCAGTGATCAAGTTGACCTGCTGAACGCAGCCATTCTTTACCTTTTAAAATTGGTATGACCGTAACTGCATTAACAAAAGATTCCAAGCAAAATATCACATATAGCTGTCTCTTTCTAGGTCCTAATGAAAAAGCTTATTGATAATAACTGCATTACTGTGTCATAGTGCTATTAGGGACAAATATTTCAAAACAGCATAATAAGTAAATGTGCCTTTTGTTTCGTGTAAAGCCAGGTCAACAAAGAAAGACCGCAACATATGCCCTTTAAAGCTGCCTAAGAACATTAATAAGAATACATGGTTTTCCGCTGCGAAACTGTTTTACTGTCTCCATACTCCATTGGTTCATCCCCGGATAAAGCTGGCAAACAAAATCCATTGACTTTCAACATTGTCTTCTTAAAACTATGATCCCAAGCCCTCTTAATTTTTTTATACAATTTCCTTCCTGGCCTTTTTATCGCAAATAAATAATATAGGTGCCCTATTCCCAACATTGTGTATTTGTCTTCACCTAATAAATTATAAGATTTTAAATTCCTTCTCCTGGATTCGTCTTTTCCTCACATTGTTGTTCCTTGAAATATGTGAAGCAACTGAAGGGCAGAGCGAGAGGAAAATAGTCGAAAGCAGGCTGTTTTATTACATTTTCCATTCTTTCTAGCACCCCACCTTGGATATACTGAATCGCAAAATCTTGTGGCAGAAAATTTTTGAAGGTTTTTTTATATTTTATTGTTTTTTTTTTTTTTCAAAGTTCTAAATGGTGGGCACACGTGGGCACTTCGAAACATTGTGATTTAAAAAATACAACATATAAGAAAGTCCAAAAACTATATTTTTCGAACCCATCTACTTTATGAAATGTATAATAAATAATAAAATATTCTTATTGTTATAAATTAAAAACGACCTCTGAACTTGAATTTATCTCGACTCGCAACAAACCCAATCACTCTTTCTTTCGCCCTCACAGCTCACTCAAGGCGAATAATCGCTTTTTACATAAATAAGACAAAAAAGTTGGGGCTAATAAAAAAGAATCGGGCAGTTTGGCCACTATTTATAAACTCTTCCCTTCCTCTACTTCATAATTAATTTGTCAAGTTCGTATGTGCCCGCCTGTCTAGCCGGTAGACATCACTCAGAACCCACCACAAACCGCCCACCCAAACCCCATGATGTCATCTTTGTTGGGCCTTCGAGTCACATGTTCGGATATGCGTCCGAAAAAAAGCCAAATAACTAAAATAAAAGAAATTTGTTTTGTATTGAGGAAAAGCAAAAAGTGTACGCGTTTAGTTATCTTTAGAAAATTACGTGAAATTCTTCGGTAAGAAAATTTTAATATGAAGGATATGGACAATTTCGCTGAACGGTCCCAGACTCAAAAACGAAAATTTTCGTGTACATCGCATTTTCCAATCCAAATTTTCATAAAACAACGGTTTCATAGCTATTGTTTTTATGGGGAAATTGGTCTCAAAAATTAAGAAGAAAAGAAGTTTGTATACCCTTGCAGATTGAAATTCGGTCATTACTTATCTATCCATGTGCATCAAGTTACAAAAGCAACTTTGGGAAATCAAAATTTTGATTATGCCATAATTTGCATAGGATGGATTACGTTGTTTTTTAAGGAAATGTAAAATTATTAAAAAAAAATAAATAAAAAATCAGTCACTTACAAATTAATTTTTTTAAATTCTTAATTTTTTTAATCAATGTTGTCCTTACAGGGTATTATAATTTTAGTCAGAAGATTGCAACGCAATTGCTAACAATCTTTATACCCTCGCAAGGTAATATTTTTTTATTGCATATTAGCATATACTTGACCATCTTTTACTCTTTAATTTTACTATTTGTTTACTGTTAACGACCGATTCAAATCAATTTCAATTGGTATTGCCTTGGGACTAACATTTTGTTGATTTGAAACGTTTGATTGGAATCAAAAGTACTCTATTGAGCTATGCAAAGCGCAATATATGG
The DNA here is from genome assembly GCA_008042585.1 of Drosophila punjabiensis. NCBI lineage: Eukaryota > Metazoa > Arthropoda > Insecta > Diptera > Drosophilidae > Drosophila > Drosophila punjabiensis. The sequence goes on along the minus strand of VNJR01012363.1, from coordinate 11,188 downwards.
AAAATTTTTAATTTAATAATCTAAATTAAAGAAAATTATTCCCGGCTCCGCGCGGGAAAGAATACACCTAAACCAAGAATGCTCTTAAAAAGGTGTTCTATCAGTCCTTATTTCAAATTTTTGTCTGTCAGATGGCATATACCCAGCGCCACAAAAAAAACAGAAGTATAAATTTTCACATACTTGTATGTTTTCTTTAACAACTTTAAGAAAAACAAGAAAGGAAGCTAACTTCGGCACCCCAAAGTTTGTATACCCTTGCAGATTGTAATTGGATCAATTATAATCTATCCCTATCTAATATAGCATTCCTTTTTTTCATTTTCAATTCATTTTTACAGTTTTCAATTTATTTTACATATTTTACATGTAAAGTAAAATGGAATTTTTCTCCACATTTTAGTTGTCCGATTTTAATGAAGTTTAAAACAAAATTCTAAAATAATATATAATGCTTGTATCTCTAAGTAGAAAAAGCTATGTTGAAAACTGACAAAGCTATAATTTTTTTCCTAAACATTTCCCGACCGTTCCTATGGCAGCTATATAATATATTAGTCCGATTTTTATAAAATTAAAAACAAAAATCCGACACAATTTGTAAAGCTCATAACCGAAAGATTAAGATATGTTAAAAAACAGTGAAGTTATATTTTTTTTCTACAAATTTACGGATCGTTTGTATGGCAACTATACGACTTATGTACCAGAATATATAGTAGACTATCTGCGAAGTTTCATTCAGATAGCTTTAAAATTGAGGGACTAGTTTGCGTAGAAACGGACGGACAGAAGAACAGACGGACATGGCTAGATCGACTCGACTGTTGATGCTGATCAAGAATATATATACTTTATAGGGTCGGAAACTTCTGACTGAAATTATAATACCCTGCAAGGGTATAAAAATTATAATAATTATAATAGTGCATATACTAAACAAATGATTTTTTCAAAAGTATTCATAATTTGCTATAATCTAATATTTATTTTGTATCAAATTAATGTTAATTTTTTTTTTAATTTAATTTAGTACCCTGTAGTACCCCCTTTTGCTTTAATTACATTTCACATTTACCCTATGGAGAATCAAATTGTACAAAGCGCTCAAATATTCCTTAGTTATATCCTTGAACTATACTTTTTCTACACTTCCTTCAATTTTACCATGGTTTTAGGCTTCCTTTTTTATTTTCGCACCCATGGGGGCCCAGACCATCTCTATTGGGTTAAGGTCAGGGCTGTTTCCGGGCCAATTTAGAGACTTCATGTCTAATTTTTCCTTCAAAATTGTTATCTTCGTTAAGAAAAAGGTAAAAAAAAAATTGGTTAAGTTGTTTTATTGACAAAAGCAAATTACTTAATCATCATCATACTCATCTTGAAAAATAGGATCTTCTTCTTTCTCACTTATTGCCTCAATGCTAGGCACAACTCCACCTAAAATTATATATTTACATTTTTCTGCGTTCACCACACCCTGAATCATTAAAATTGATTAATTTTTAGATATGCTTAACGGTTCCAACACAGCATTTTCCAAATATTGTTCGCCCTTTCTGCGGCGCATCTTGCAAAAGCCATCGGGTCTAATGAGATTGAATTTGGACTCCTCTGAAAATAAGACTCGGGATCATTCGGAATCACTCGAATTTTTGTTTCCTCTTTTCTTCATTCTTTAATTTAAAAGTGGCTTTTTAGCTGGTGTCATTCCCATTAAGCACACTTCATTCAAAGGACGTTGAATTGTTCTGGTCAAAACTTTCTTTCCAATTTGTTGCCGTACCTCAGATACTATCTCAGATGCATTTTTAAAGCGATCTTGCAGGCTCGATTTCATGATACAATCTTCTCGTACTGTGGTGCATTTTTTCATTCCCGATCCTTGATTTCTTTTCTCTTCACCTGTCTCACGATATTTTTTTTTTAAATCGACGCACTGAGCTTTTATTGCAACCTGTCTGAGCTGCTATTTGACAGTTTGGTACATTTTGTTCAGAAAATAAAACCATTTTCTTCTTCCGAATACTGAACTGCCTTCAAAAATAAAATTCTAGAAAAAGCTATTTTCACAACTGAGCTCTCGAATATTTAAGAATAATAAAAAAAAAATTTCCAGGTGCGTTTTTTTGTGGCGCTGAGTGAGCAATTTTGAACTAATGCGTTATGCTGATGAAAAAACCTTTGTAGCTCACAAATAATTTACCGTTTTGTATTCAAAACAATAGCACAACGTTGATCCAATTCACAATTTCCAACACCAATAAAATAAATGAGCAAAAATTGATGATCAGAGTCGGGGTATTGCACACCCGAACCAACTAATGATAAATCTGGCTCTGAATTTGAAACATGTATGAAATTTCATGTGAAATTATATCAAAGAATAAAGTAAAAATAAACACGAGACAATCCTGTCGAAATATTTACCTTAAAAGTGGGAACATAAAGGACTTAAAATAAATTTAGGTACGCCAAAATTTTCATTTTGTTGAATATGACTCAAAATAATTATAGACTCACCATTTATAAACACAAAGCAATAATAAGGAATAAAAAATAACGAAGATAGCAAAGGCAACATGACGAAATGCCATTTATTGAAATTATTTACTAAAAAAAATGTGATAAATCAAAAACCGCTCGACCAATTTTGTGTAAACTCCACATAAACCATTACACATTATTATCTACTTAATAGTCCGAACAAAGCCTTAAGATCTGTTTTGGTTAGGTGATCCCTTTTTTGAGTTAAAACGTCCCGGAAAAACTCCACTTATTTTTATATACATAGGTATATAGATATAGATATAGTTTTCTTACATGTCTTAACATATCACTTTTGTTTTTTAAAATAAAACCAAGCGGTGCAGATGAGTCACGCCATTATCCCCTTTGCGTTTGGTTTTCCCAGCATCCACCCAATTTAGCAAATGTTTTTGCCTTTTTCAATTAGCACCTTGCACCATCTGACCCCCTCTTTCCACTCCTGCTAAGCAAGCGGGAGAGTGGGGCGCTCACGTGTTGGCGAACAGATGATTGCAGAGCTTTCCTTTGCCTGGTGGCGTATACGCAACTTCTGGTTCCTTCTACCATGTCTCTCACTCTCACTCAGTCTGTCTCTCGGAGCCTCATTTTCTGCTCTCTTTCGCTTGCTTTTATGAATTAAATATAAGGGGCAGCTCTCTCTGAGAGTCTATGAGAGAGCCTTTGTAATTTCGAAAAGTAAATGAACCCCATTGCAGTACACCAGTGATGTCGGTTTTTTCTGAGCTGAAAAGTATGGATTATTTCATTCATTCAATTTGGATTGATTTATTGTTATTATTAGTTTTTTATATACAATTTTGTTATATCCTTTCTTTGCAAAAACCTTTTAGGGCGATGTGTTTTTAAGATTTTATTATTACACGCTTGCAGAGTATTATTTTGTATTATATTGTATTTGTATTATTTTACAATTTCGGAATATATTAAAAAAATAAGTGATATGAATACGAAAATAATTTATATTAGATTAGATATGGGTACAATGAAATGCAAGTGTATATTAACTTAGGCGCCTAAGTTATCCTATTTTCTTGTTTTACATATTTCATCGATGATGTTTAGATCCCATAAGAATAGTTGTAGATTAGCTAATGCTTCAGAACGCCTGATAAGTACAGCGTTTTCGCTGCTCTGGTAGAATTAAAAACGTTTTATGTTTTCTGCCCGTTTTTATTTTATGTTGAAGGAAAACATTATGGGTTCCATAATCCCGTTGTTAAAAATGTGGTTTACCACTCAGCAGCAGGCCGCCATTCAGTCAGAATTTAGGCAAAAGAGTCTCTCAATTTTGAAGCTATCTGAATTATATAATCTCTGACTAGTATATATGTACCTCGAAAAGGGCTGCCATGGAACGAACAACCGGACAATTTGTGCTACAACATCTACTCTGAGATATGAGCATTTTGTAATATTTCAGAATTTCGGTTTTATTTTTTTTTTAAATTTGACGACATTATATAGCTGCCAATCGGTAAATGCACAGAAAAAAAATAGGTATTTTAGGTTTTACTTTTATTATTTATTTATTTTTACCAAAATGAATGATTTAATTGCAAAATGAAAATAACGTAAAGATAAAAAAAGCTGCTTAAATATGCAAACACACACTTTACAAAAGGCAAATCTGACGGGAAAAAAGCAAAAGCACCATTCCTTTTTGGCAGTTGCATAAAACAAATGCAAAATTCCGCTTTACGCTGTGTTCGCTCGGTCACTCTGTCTCCCATCGCCTGACGCGCTCTTTGTTTTTATTATTTTATTCCAAGCTCTCTCTCGGTCAAGAAGTGTTTGTGTTTGTGTGCGTTCTTAATTAATTTTGTTTTGTGTTTTTAGTGTTTCGGTGTTAATGGTCGGTCATCAAAATATGTGCGGAGCATCGACACGTAGAATAAATAAGTATTATAAAACAATTGGCAATATTCGATTGACCATCTGTACTGTAAATAAACAATCTAATATGTTGAATATATATTTTTACAATGTATGGCGTTTGCATGTTTGGTTGTGCGTGTTATGCAAACATTTCGCGGATTTGCCGCCGAAAAGCAGGGGAAATTCTTCTTGAAAGTTCCAACAAGAGTGACGAAAAATCAAAAGAAAAAAAAAACGTACAATTATATATAAAAAAAATTATATAAAAAAATTACTTAACAAAGTACCTAATTTGGTTAAAACTAATTAACTGAAACGACTTAAAAACAACAATAAAAGGATATATCTTTTCTTTGCGTTGAGTGTAACTTGGGTAAATTATTTAGCTATAATCAAATAAAAATGTATAGATAGATCGCTGCCTTTCGCTTTGTTTACATAAATAACAGGAAAAGTATAGGGGAAAATGCCAAAGAAGCAACCAAAATGAATTGGGAAATTTCGAGCTAGTGATGTAGAATTATAAATTAATCTATTCGATTTTATTTATTTCGTTCTATGTCAAATTTTGTCTTTGTATCGTGTTTTTTACCTGTCTCCCTTTCCTTTGGCGACCCCAAAAATCCCCAAAATGTGTCGACTTGTCTTTTGATATTCAAATCTTTGAGTTATAAGTTAGCGTCCCATGCAAAGAAATGTGTTTCTGGCGAATCGTCACAACTACAATTATGAGAAGGAAAGGAAAGAGAAGAAAAAAACGAAATATGTGCAAAGGCAATCAGCAACAAATATTGCTCATACGCCGCGTTTGTCGCGTGTCGCGAGGACAGCTGTGTAATGTGCGAACCAGTGCTGTCAACAAAAGGTTGCAGATCAACAAAATAGCTAGATTTCGCATTGCACCGCGGCCAAAAAACTAAAAATTTTCTCTAAAATGGTTTTTCCCACATATGTAGTAACATTAAGAAATGTTCTTAGCAGATTCTAAAACAAATTTCGATATATTTGATACATATTCGTACAACCGCAATTTTTCATAGTTTTGATTAAAAACATCATAAAAAGGGCCTGTTTTCTTTTAAAGAAATCAAAGCAGAGGCATTGTGCTATGACTTTTGTTTTCTAACATCACTAGAAGAATGCAAAGGGTCGATATAAAGCGAATATACTACATGCTCTTCAAATGTACCTATTTAATAAAAAATAACAGGCAAAGTACGATGTTCCCTGCGAATCAACATTAAATTAAGTTAAAAACAAGAAAGAAGGCGAACTTCGGCACGCCACTATTCCTATCTAATAAAAAATGAATTACTTTCATATTTATTTTATCAGTTTTAAATTTTTTTACATTTTGTACATGTAAAGTAAAATGTAATTTTCCTCCACATTTACCGATCGTTTGTATGGCAAATATATGATATAGTTGTTCGATTTTTATAAAATTTAAAACAAAATTTTGAAATAATATGAAATGCTTTTATCTCAAAGTAGAAAAAAAATATTTTAAAAACTGAAAAAGTTATAATTTGTTTCTAAAAATTTCCCTCCTTTCCTATGGAATTTCCTATATAATATAGTAGTCCGATTTTTATAAAATTCAATACAAAGTTCTAAAATAATATATAAAGTTCAAAACCGAGAGTTGATCAAAATATGTTAAAAAAAACAGTGAAGTTATAATTTTTTTGTCAACAAATTTACGGATCGTTTGTATGGCAGCTATATGATATAGTTGACCGATCCGGCTCGTTCCGACATATATACGAATGAGAGTATATAGAAGACTATCTGTAAAGTTTCATTTAGATAGCTTAAAAACTGAGGGACTAGTTGCGTAGAAACGGACAGGCAAATAGACGGACGGCTAGATCAACTCGGCTGTTGACGCTGATCAAGAGTATATGTATTCTCTATGGTCGGAGATGACTGTTTCACTGCGTTGCAAACTTCTGACTAAAATTATAATACCCTGCAAGAGTATAAAAATAATAAATTATTTGAAATAGAAAACAAAGAGCTAATTTATTTTGGGAAATAGTTAAAATATCAGGCTCCTGCTAAATAGGGAGTTTCCAGTTTTTGGTCTTGCCAAATAGGTAGATTTAACTAGAAATACAGGTTATTAATTGACACTTTTCAGGACACCTTGTTGTCGTGTTTCCAGTACATTCTCACAAGTATGATCCCATCATGAATGAATTCAAGAGATGGAGTATATTGTGTGGCCTGTCTTAAGGCGCCAAGAAAACTGAATTAAACATGCGGGAAATTCACCCAAACCCCTGAAGCTAACCGCTCTATTGATTTTGACCTGACACCAAATCTTCCCCTATTGCAGTTTGCCGTTGAACAGGAGCAGAAGCAGCACACGAAGCCGGCACAGGAGCAGCAGGATCAGAGGCAGCCACAGCATGCACAGCAGTGCTGGAGGTGCGTCTGGAGGTGGCAACTATGAGGATGTAGCCGCCGCCCGCCGCGGCAGGTTCCGCATCACATCCTCTACGCCACAGGGTCCGCCAGAAACGACTCTCGGCCGCTTCCGTCTGATGCCGACATGTAAGTAGCCAAAGTTCTTATAATCTATTATTATTATAATAAATAACTATAAAATTAAAAAACGGAAGCTAACGTCGGTTAGTCAAAGCGCATACCCTGAAGTTATAACAATAAGACCATCTGCAGTTTCATTCGGAGATATCTAAAACTGAGTTTGTGTATTAAAGGACACACGGATAGACAGAGAGGCATAGCTGTTGCTGTAGCAACAGTAAACTGATCAAGAATAAATACACAGGTGTGGTCGCATATTTTGACCACATATTATAATTATAATAAAATTATAATCCTTTTGTAAGGGTATTTTAACAACGAATACTCTTTTTATTCGCTGAAAAGCCTAAAAGTATCTAAGTCGGTGACTGTAGGATTTTTTTTCAATTCGACTTACATTTTAAACTCATTTCAGTACATCTTAACTACAAAATTCCATTTAATCAACGTAGCAGAAAAGTGTAAATTTGCTTAGCTTCCTTATGTATCTCATAGGGAGTATGGGAATATGGGGAATAAATATTTTAATTATTTATTATTATGTATAATAGTCTTCTATATAAAATTATACTCTTTATATAATAAAATATAATATAATATTATTCGCGTGCAACTTTCTAATGCTTCCTGAGACCAAAGGCTGTAGAGTATACTGTATTTACCTGTTAACTGGCTAATTTGTGCTCTCCCGTCCTCTTTTGCAGCTAATTACGGTGCCATTTCACCCATCCTGCAGCGCGGACGATTTGCCGTGATACCCGAGGAGCCTCAGGCCGGCTCGCCGGCATTGGGCACTCCGCCACCCGGCGGTCGAACTGCTCGCTCTCCCTCGCCCGAGTGGGACTTCGACATCGAGCAGGTGAGTGTGGTGGCCTAGCGGAGCTGGCTGTCTCCCACTCCACCCCTTTTGGTGGCGTCATGGCACCCTTCCAGCTGGCTACCCTAGGCCCCAAATGCACTGCGCCATTTATATTGATTTTACTGTGAAGACTGAAGTTGCAAAAGAGTTGGGCTTGTGCGAACAGCACGCCAAGGCAACTGGCTTCGCTGATATATGGAACATAAATTAAGTTGTTTCTGTTTTGGTCTGTGCTTAAACCATAACAATTGGTTAATATACCTTGTGTATTGACTACACTGTGGGAGATATGTACATAAGCCTATCCTTTTAATAATTTTTAATAACTCTGGTGAAGTGTGTAATTTGTAGAGTTTACAAAAACATATTATATTTTTTTTGGGACAATAATGCTTAAGAAGTACTAATAATTTAAATGGGAATAAAATATTCGAGTTCGCGCCCAAAGCAGCGTTAATGTGTGACGGAAGCTGCTTGCTACACAACTCCGTCGGTCTGGCAACGCCACAGCAGGGGTTTCTCGGTGGGACCGCAGCACAGCAAAGCCAATACGCTGTGCCAAGGCGTTCTTTGTTGTTATTTTACACATTCAATTTGTCAGTCTCTCTGAAATAGTTACACTCTGCATTGTTTTTGTCGAATTTGTTGTTGCCGTACGTTCGTTTTTATTAGCTGTCAACGTTTAAAAAAATGATACTCGCATGTGAGTTGATGCAGAAAAGATAACTGACCGTTCTACCGCGATCGCTACGGGCACAAAGTAAAAAAAAATATATATAAAATTGGAAAAATAACGCTGGATAAAAGTGTGCTTAACAAAATTATGTATTTGTGATAAGCTGCTGCGTGAGCAAAGCTTTTAATTGTGCGCGAATGCTTCTAAAAAATTGCAGCATAGACAGCCAGCAATATCGTGGCAACATCCAAGAAAATATCATTCGAGAATGCAATAAATCTTTGTTCTTAGTAGCAATATAGCTTACAAAAATTCCCTGTTCATATGTGTGATCGATCAGCTAAACAAATTCAGTTTTAATATTACCAATTTAATTAATTTGGTACATATAAAAGAAAATCAATAGTCTGCGATCAGCTGTTCCGCACACAAGCGAACGAGCACACATACATGCGCATGGCGTCGCCTAATGGCAACAACAATAACAGCAGCAAAAACGCTTGGAAATTTTCCACGGACAAATACTTTTATTTGTTCCATTCACCCAGTTCTCTTTGTAATTGTTCTTGTAAAATTCAAATTCCCTTATAAAGTATTAAATTATAAAATCAGAGCTAGACGGGGAAAAAAATGGAGGGGAGAGTGTCGTAGCCAGCAGAGAAGAAAGCCCTCAAATTCTGCTCTTCCTCTTCTACACACCCGCAGTCCGATCAGTTTCGGTGCGTGTTCCAATTGGAAAGTCAAGTCCAAAGTAGAAGTGCGCGCGCCCGAACATTTTTCTTGACTTTTTTATTTGCGCTCTTCGTATTGTTTTAAATTATTAAAATCAATTCGGTGGCTATTGTTGTTGTTATTGTTGTAGCGTTATTTCTGATTTATTTGGTGTTCAACAAAATGGCTGATAATTAGCCGAAAGGCAACGGGGCCATCAGTGAAATGAGTGCGTTGAATTAATAATCTAATCTGAAAAGTCAACACCTTCGAAGTGTTTGAACATCCAGCGAAAATATGTAGTTATTATAATTTCGCCCTATCTTTTTATATAATACGGCCAGCAAACGCGCAACACAACTGATTTCTTCTTATTTACAATAATTTTTAGCGCAGCTAAATGCCTAATCGCGAAATTGTTTACAAAAGTCAGCAGTGTCGACTGAAAACTGGAAGTTTTCGTTTTGTTTTCTGTCTGTGAATGTGCCAGTCCAGTGTGTGCGTGCGCCAGAGTGTTAGTGTTTGTGTGTGCGCTCAAAGCACACGTTAAATTAATTTCCAACAAGAAAAGAATCGGCGACGATCGGATCTGCAATTGATTTGACAACAACATCGAGTCACTGATTAATAAACAAAAGGTTGGTGCTTACTGCTTTCTCCTTCTGCCGCTTTGTTTAATTGCTAAATTTGATTTATTTCCGTGCCTTCAGTTCTTTTGTGTTGATATGAGACCGCGAGGCGTTTTATTTTTCCCCAGCTTTGAGTTTATGCGTTTTGAATCGATGACTAAGTTGATCAGCAAGGGCGGGGGTTTTAAAATTTCGCCATGATTTGAATTTAAAAAACAATTTAATAAATCTTACAGCAAACCTTTATACAAAATTGAACAATAAATAAACAATAATAATTATATTATTTGTTCAGTTCTTAACAATATTCAACTTAACACTACTTTAGTGAATTTTCTTTAATGTATGTACATTTTAAATGAGTTTTAGTAATAGATCTAAGAGTCAGTTCGTTAAAGTGAATGAATTCTTCAGAGTGAATACCCTGGAACTCCCTACCAGCGTTCACTGACATCCCTCGTTGCCTTACTGTGGGCTAGGAACGCCGAAATTCGGAAGTTAAGAAGCTGACTATATTGGACTTGGATCTGTAGCAATAGTATACTAGGAACCCAAGTTATTCGCAGAATATACATATGTACATATGTATAAGGTAATATTGTCTGTTCGCATTCACAGTTGACCGATCGGCACGAGTTGTGTGCCAATTACCGTTAAACAGAAAGTTCAATTTCCATATACACACGGACATTATTCAATAATATTCGCGCAGTTATACGGGTGTAAGAACAGGGGGGATTACTGTATTATACATATAATATCGGTGTCTATAAATTTATTCCAAATCCCATGGACATAGCCCCGGTTGTTCTAAGCATCAGCAGTTCGCATAGTGATTGGGTTCATTCATTCTGAATTATCTTAACAATTAGTAAGGTCCTAAACTGTGGGCCAGCGAATCCGAGGAACATATCATAAATAATTAATAGAGCATGAATAATTGGCCCATATATCATTATCAGTTTAATTTTGTTTGCTTTCGAGGAATATTTGTTTAATACTGCGACTCTACAATTGATTCCAATTAAGCAAGCTCTCGCAGCCCCTCAATCTGGTGTTCTGTGCTCCGCCATGGTTATTCGTTTGTTTAAAGCCCTTCCCCCTGAGTTGAACGAACCTCTTTCAATAGCATTCTGAAAGGAAAACCTGGATAAGGCCGCCTGCTTGCCCCGAAAATCAATATTTTTTTATAAACATGGTGTTGCGTTTGGACACAGGGGCAGAAAAATATTTACCATATCGCTCATGTCGCAAATTGCATTGTAGGGGATTAGGGGCCTTTAAGGAGAGTCTCACTAAATGCAGTCAAATCAGAGGCGACAAATTATTGCAACC
>VNJR01012360.1:0-21739 GCA_008042585.1 Drosophila punjabiensis | reverse complement strand
TTTTCCGCACTATTGGCGCAATTTGAATTTTTCTTAGATAACCTCACTTTTTTCAACGCCGATTTGTATGGCATTTGTATGGAAAAACACTGAAATCCGGTATTTTGGTCAGATAGGTTCTAGGGAAAAAGTTATCCGATTTAGCTTAAAATTGGTATATCGTGTTAAAAGAGCAACAAATTTCAGCTCCTTAAATTTAATTGAATTATTTTTAGTTTTACCCGATCGTTCCTATGGGAGCTATAGGATATAGTTTCCTGATCCGACCGATTTTTATACTATATGTTTCTAGGAACAAATAATGACGGTAGGTAAAGTTTCATGTCGATATCTCCAAAACTCACTGAGTTATTAATTAATGCCACAAAAACTGGTCAAAAACCCCATAGTGCATTGGCGGCCAGTGGGAATCATTGGAGACCCAATGGACTCAGCGGACTCACTGAACCAGTGGACTCTCTGCACCAGTGGACTCGGTGGCTTCAGTGGACAGACCTTATCTAAAAAAGGCGGCGCTTTCTAATCGGTGGCCGGCAACATGTTGGCATGTAAATGTTGACAGCAACATGTTTACCGTTCGCCTCTGTTTAAGTTGGTAAAACTCTGTCCCCATATCCATACCCTTCCCCATCCCCTTCCCTTTTTCCCATTCCACAAAATCGCGTTTTAACAATGTGGAAACTTTTGGCATTTACATGAGAATTGTAAGCGCAAACATTTTGGTTTTTTGTTTGGCATCTCTCTGCCTTCCTGCTCACAATATAAGCATAGAATTTGTCCGGCAAAAAACTAAGATGCATTCGTTGCCGTTGCTGGAGCGGCTGCTGCCGCTGCTGCAGCAGCTGCCATTGTTGTCGGTCTTGATGGTTGAGCAACAAATTGAGTCTAATTAATTTTCAGCAAACTGCAAAGACCGAATACTATACATTGTCTCCCCTCCAATACCCTAACCAAGTTGGGGCTAATTAACACTGTCAATAGAAGTAAAATGGGAACGACTTCTCTAACTTTAAGCATAAACAAATTAGTAACTTATAAATGTTTAAAATTTATAAATTTATAAACTAAATAAATTTATACATTTTAAGATAATAAAGAAAGAATTTTCTATACAAAATAATATAAAAGTAAAATGAATCTATGTGAAAAAATTCTGAAATTATGGAAGGACAGGCGAATAGATAGAATAACGGACAGTCTAGATTGACACGACTGCTGATGGTAACAAATAATATAACTATGTAGAGGATTCTCATTTAAAATAATATTATAATTGTTAATATCAAATGCCTTATAAAGATTTTAAAGTCCTTATCATATTAAATACTTATCTATGTATTTAAGTTACATATTTTGTTTTAAGAAGAGCATTTACCCTTCGCCTTGCCACTAATTTCGACATGCTCCCTTGGTCCGTCATCTTAACGGTAGATGAATGTTCGAACAATGCACTGCCATCATGTTAAAGGCAACCACAGCAGCAGCGGCATCAGATGAAAATAAATACTTGAGTTCTCTCAAAATCTATGCAAAGCCAAATCAAAAGCCCAAACGAGCGTTCAGTTAATGCTTTAGATATGCAAATCAAAGAATTCTCTGGTCGGAGCAGCCCGGCTTCCAGTTGATTGGTTAAGCTGGGGCCTGCCTCTGCTTAATTGTTGCATCTCGAGTTGGGCTCTTTTTTTGGGGGTGCCCCTGCCCCAAACATTTCCATAAAATGCGAGCTACCGTCAAAGGAAAGTGAGCGTGGAAAGTGGAAATCCGTTTATGATCATTTTATAAATTTCTTTGTTTGTAGGTCTCTGTGTCAGCGGAGGTCGCTATCGGTGGGAACTCGACTCCGAATCGAAATGAAACGCAAGCGGAGTGAAACAGTTGCCAACACGCCAAATTGACTTCTCGTGTCGAGAGCACCGCATGCCACACCCAAAGCCTGTGTGGACTGTGGCACGGAGTGGCTATCGGCCTGACAGTTGGCAATCCCCCTCAGTTCCTTGTTTCCCAGCTCCCAATCCCCCGGCCGGATAGCAGGCAAAGACCTCCTCGCCGATGATACGCCAATGGCTGATGGCCAACGCCGGTGGCGAAAACTCAGCACTCGCCTTGGCTTATCACTCGACAGGCGACACTGACAGGCGGCAATTTGCATGGCGACCGTGGGGATCACAGAACTCATTACGAATGCGACAATCGCCAGTTGCCGGTTGCTGGTTTTCAACTTGCCGCATTTCCAGGGTGCCACACTCGTAAAAATGATGTTTCAATTATTCCATCAGTGTTGCTAATAATAGAGATGTTCTTTAATTTTGGTAAATAGACCTTAAAGGTCCTAAAAAATATATATAAATATTCTCTAAATATGGAAGAAAGTCTTTACAGGTAGAAAAACATTGTTGGGAATATCTTTAAACTTACCATAATTGAATTATGTTCCTTTTGGCTTGCCTAACATATTTCACTTAATAATATTAAGATTTTTACTAATTAACTCAACTGTTAAACGACAAGAAAGATCTGCTACTCTGAATAATTTATTCAACTATAAACTATACAAGCTTCGGTTCATACTCCTGTAATTTTAGGTAAATATTTTAATAAAATTTAATGATTTATAAACATTTATTGCCATAAACCTTTTTTATCAAGAAATATTACTTTTTTCAAATAAATTCAAACACTTTTTAAAAATTAATAAAACTTATTTCTCATAAAATAATAATATATTTTTTTATATACTCCTAAAATATAGTTTTTAAATATATATATATATAAAAAAAAAGGATTTAAATAATAAAAACATTTTGATGGGAAATATACATCATTTATAAATAAAAAGTAAAAAAATAAACTTTGAAACATTGTTACCACCAAAACCTAAGCTTACCTTAAGTGGTCTTTCTACGTTTCAAGTGCATTCCTTGGCAGTGGCAACAAGTTGCCATCGGCAGTTCCTGCTAACAGTTGCTGTTGCAGTTGCAATCGGACTATCTGCCACAGTCTAATTGGGAAACTTATGGCACTCTCGCCCGGGCGATACTGCTTCGATTGGCGGGGCGTATGAGTAATGTCAGGTCATCATTGTAGCGGCAAAGACTCGGCTGCTGCTGCTGCTGCAGCTGCATTCCTAAATGAAATGCAAATGCAAATTTTAAGTGCCCCATGCAGCTGGAAGTGCAGTCGAAACTCGAAATCGAAACTGGAACTCCGGCCTGAAACTGGATCTGGGACTGGACTGGGCGTGGATGTGGTGGTAAGAGGTGAGCGGAGGAACCAGCGACTAGGAGGCGGGGTGGTATCACCATGACGTGGCCGGATTGGCTTAAAATAAATGTTATTATTTCGATAAGTTGGCGTGTTTTTGCGGCTGTGCCCACATTTAATTATGCCGCAAACCGGACAGGCGAAAACCAAAATCAATATCGCTTCGTGCCGACTTTTTAATGAACAATTGTCGGGGCACACAATTTTAGCACATTGTAAATAAGCAATTGAATTGGCGCTGGAGTGGCACTGCGCCGCTCTGCAGGCCCGAAGTGAGTGGTTCGATATCTGGGCTCTGATCCCAAAAGCCGGGCTCCCATTCGGACTGCATTTCGCAGCCCGTTCGCTTTAATCAAATTCACATTAACAGCGCTGCACAGGCAACTTCAACTGCAACTGCAACAACTGCACATAACACAGGCGGCAACAAGGCGACTTTGGTGCAGCTGCAGCTAAGAAGGCAAGTCACAACTGCATTTTGTTTGGGCCACGCTAATAACTCGACACTCAGGTCTGGGTATAATGGACCGAGTGCTGTCGTTGGGAGGTCAATAAAAGTTATGAAATCGCTTATTTGGGTCAGTGCTTGTACCATTTTTTTTTGCAGCCTATCGACATGGAATGTTAACTGAATCATTGATTTGATTAGCTTTGGTTTGCAGACAAATTAAGTTTGGTTTTTATGTTTTTATTATGGTACTTTTTGGTAGTAAAAGCAATTGATTTTATGTTGTTACCAATTTTTTTACTGCTGTCTAGAAGCATTAAAAGAAGGACTGTAAATTGAAAGGGAAAGACCGATATAAAATATCTTACTTAATGTCACATTGAAAATTCTATAGAAATTATATCAAATCGAATATTCTCTGAATATAAAAAAAAAACCAAATTTAAACACGTTTTTAACACACATTCAACTTGATCTTGAGATCCCACGGTACTGCTTCGTTCGTTCAGATCGATCCCTGTCCCTGTTTAGTTATGGATTTTTTATAGTTTTTTGTCTCGGTACACGCCCCAAAATAAAAAACTAAAAAAAAAACCGATGGCAACAATAGCAGCTCAGCCGCTTGTTTGGACAAGTTACCAAAAATAGACCACAGCCGCTGCATTCAAGCGCTGCAAAGGCTAAGTCAGCTCGAATTGGCTTTGGCGGCTAAGACGGAAAGCCAAGACTAGAAGACAAAAATGTTATGAGAGGGAAACTGCCGATAATTGCTGTGGTTTTATGGCCGAGAGTAATTCATATATAGAAAATAGCTGCAGTGCAATTCGAGTTGGACATTTACGGCTACGACGATGTCGAAAACCGGACCAAAGACCGATAATTGAAATCGAAGCTAAAGCCAAAGCTGAAGCCAGGAGACGGAAAACTAAGCCCCGGAATAATTTGCATGCCCAAGGTTGACGCCTCTAATTGCAGCCACGGGTCGGTGCATTTGGTGCATGAAATTGCGGGTTTATGCGTTTCCGGATCTGACAGTTATTACCGCGATACGCCCCGTAATGAACTCGTCTAGGTTTGCTCCATTGGACAGATATTGATAAGCCAACCAGTTGGTCGGTATCCCCAATACCCAATACCCAACCCCAATCCCAGTCCCAGTCCCATTCCCAATCCCGGCTGCATGTGGCAGTGCAATTTATGGGATCAACAGACCCGTTAGTGCCAAATTACAAATGGGCCCATGGCAGCCAAGTGCAAAACAGACGTGGCAATAACCAACAAGACATTAACCCGGCGCGGCAAGCTGCGGCGCATGCCTCGATACCTCGGTTACGATACCCTTCGCCCCGGCATCCGAGCATCCGAGGTACCCTGATTCCTCGATGCCCAGCTGCACTGCGTTCTGGCAGCATATGCTCCGTCGCCCAATAATTGCCAGCTTCAGCGCAGGACCCCCCTCTGTAGACTGAAAAAAAAATTGGGAATTAGCTGTAACTATTTTTGAGGACAACTTTAAATTTTTCCTTTAGTTGGAAATATAAGTATTTAAAAACTGTATATATTTTTTGGTCTATATTAATCTTAGTATATTTAATTATTAATAAGTGACTTTATATTTAACCTTTTCAATTAATTCCAAGTAACCCATTTTAACTGAATCACTTTTACTGAAGTTTTTAGGTTTATTTGGCGTATCACAGAATTCAAACTTGAGAATTACTAGCACTCTTTGCAGCAATCTGGCACTAGAAATTCTTTGGTTCTCTAGTTATAAATAGCAAAGTTTGCTAATAAACAACTTTTCTTCTCTTGTCTTCTAGCAAAACGATCCATATATGATCTGGTATATAGTATTAATTTCTGTGTATTAAAACAAAAACAAAAATATTATTTTTTTTATGAAAACAAAACATTAGTAACCTTTTCCAAAAGTAGATCTTCATCTTTAAAAAAAAACTTATCCTATTATTTAATTTAACATAATATTTTTAAGTGCACTTGCAACGCAGGGAGGCTGGAATCAGAGCCAGCGGCGATTCAACCAGATACGAGTGCAGTTGCAGTTGCAAGTCGCAGAGCGGCGATCCAGCGGATTGCCAGAACGCCAAAGGAACAAAGCGCCGGAGCGACGGTATGACGGAGTAACCGTCGCTGGCCACAAAAGCATAAAACAATAAAGTTGGGCGCTGCGCAAAGAATAATCGCATAAATCATGCGGACTCGCGGCGGCGGCGTCTAAACTCCACTAACGGCAACGAGGCTAACTCCGAAACTCGGCAACTTGGAGCTTGGAACTTGGGGCAGCAAGGAGTCTGCACCCCAGCAGTACAGTGGCTAAAATAGCATAATTAAATTGCAAATATAGTTAGCATATCTCTAAAGTTATTATATTCTGATAATAAAACAATTATGGCCACAAACTCTTATTTACAAGTTACTTATGTTGGCTTTTTTACTGTCAATTATAAAGCTAATATATTCAGCTTCTGTTTTGAAACCTGTGTTTTACAATTTAATTACTGTCTTGAGGCTCAGTTTAAAAATATAATAATAAGGTTATAAAGCACTGAATTGAGTTGCAAGTCTATAAGAAATAATTCGTAAATAGGCTCAGAAAATTCTACATTTAAGGTGTAATTATTTGCTAAATATTAACTTTCTGTGAATGTATTATAAATATAAGAGTAAAAATTTATCTATTTAGAAATACACTTTCAATTGATTTTTTAAGTTTTTTTAACCCTTAATTATACTCTTAATTAAGTGCTTAAATTACTTATTTTTGAAAAAAATTAAACTAGAATGCTCAGAGGAGCCTCGTTAATCCCCGTTGACACTCCCGCCCATTGTACTTAACTCGACTAGAATGGACCCCACTGTGCCACAATGCGGCGGCAACACTTTTCTTGCCTTAAGCCAAATTTATAGCGATCTAAGTAGGTATAAAGCGCTCATTTTGTGGCAACAACGACGATGGGGACGGCAACGGCCACAGCGACGGCGACTTCGTTACGTTTTCGAGGAGTGGCCAACAGGAGTGCAGCCTTTTGTTTTGGCCATTTCCCCTGCCTGCCCCGCATTGTTTTTGCCTTTGTAATTTCTTTATCCCGTTGGCAGTTTACTGGCTCTGCTCTCTTCTGCCAAGAACAATAGAAATGCATTGCACGAAAGCCGCCAGAAGAGCGGAAGAGCCAAGACTGAGACAGAGAGAGAGAGAGAGTGGCTAAGGCCCGAAAAACCTGCGGCTAGCACTAAACCGTTGACATGCACTGAGGAAAAAGATGATACATTGAAGAAAATTAATTTAAATTAATAATTGATTGAATTTACTTGGGACTTTATGCCAAAACAAGCCAGAAGACAAATACAGGATGATAATTCATTCTGCTTCCTTAGCTCATCAGCAAACTTTGAAAACTAAATAATAATTATTTTTCATTAAAAATCTGCTTTAATTTCTCAACATTTTCTCTGTGTATTAGAAAGCGGGCGCGGTTGCATATGCAACCCACAAAAGGGGGATAATAAAAAGGGGGTTCTACCTCTGCTCACTCGTGCGCGATTTTCAAAGAACTTCTTGCAGGGACTTTCAGTTCGTTCGTTTGCCCGCTCGGCCTTTGTTGTGGTAAACAGTTGGCCAACAGTCGCCGGGATTGGCGGCCAAAGGGGGCACAGGAGCAGATGGGAAAGCATTGCCGGATAACTGGGACAAAGTTTGGGCCCAGCCAAAAAAAAAAAAAAAATCCGCTTAAATCAGGAGAGTCGCCATGTGCGGTTACTCAAGACAAAAACGGTCAGGTAAAAGGGCGAATTATTAGGGTAAAGAAGGAAAAAAGTAAATAATTAAATTAAATTTTATAAAAAAGTCGAAAATTACTCTTAAATACTCTAATTGAAAGTTTATTAAACAAATATAATTATTTCCTTCTTATTTAATATATTTAGAGACCAATAAACAAAGCAAACATGGTCAACTAAAGGGTTAATCATTAGACTCCAGCAGGGAAAAGCAAATAACTTAATTAAGTTTTATACAATAAAATGGAGAAAGTTACTTTTAAAAGCTATTATTAATATATAGTACAAAAATCATAGTATGATTGTTATTTAATTGAATTTATTTAAAACCCAATAAACACATTTGTAAGTAATACCACAAGATTTCTAAATAATTTGATGGCTTAAAAGGGCAGCTTACAAATTCTTTGGACAATATTTCTTCTCTTGCCCAATGGCAGACAAGAAATTCCTTTTATTTGATTAACTCGAACCCAAATCGCTGGACCGCCCCCGGCAGCAGGCCTAGACAAATGGGATTCTAATGCCTCCCAATGGGGGTCAATTCGAGCAAGTTGAAGGAGAAGAAAATCAGCCATTAATCACTTGATATGACAAAATGCAAGGCAAAGTTCCAAAGGCCTTCGATGATTCCAGCCGGGCCATTGGGCTGGGACAGGGGTGTTAGACAGGTCAAACTGGTTTACTGCCGCTCCAGCGCCTGATCCTTCTCCTGAGCTCCCCTTGCTCCTGCTCCTGCTCCTGCGCCGGCTTCATTATTATGCGCGCATTGTGCGTGAAAAGGCAACAGGAACTGGGCACATGCACATGGGCATGGAGTTGGGCATGGGCATAGGAATTCGTATGGCCTGGCCCTGGCCAAAACTTGAAGCGTGCTCCGATTCTCAATTGCAGGCAGCATGGTGCATATGCCTCCAGGGACAATTCATGCAGTTGACAGGAGGCGAGCAGGGAATAGGGATCCGGGGTCTGGGCTCCGAGGGGGAGGTATCCAGGGATCCAAAGAACTGGGCACATGGTGAATCGTAAAAGGAAACCCGGCAAAACTGCAAAACTGCAAGCTCGCAATTAAACAAAGCCCTTTTTGCAATGTCCGCCAGACGCAACCCGGTGGCAACGTGTTGGCATTGCATGTTGCCAGTGCACCAGACACATCAGCACACACAGCAACAAAAGTACATAAATAAAAGATTTAATATGGTCTTAAATATTCAACTATATAACACATACATCTGCTTATTTAAAGGTAGAATTAAATCTAAGAAAAGCTATAGAAAACATTGAAAAACAACATTAACAGCAGATATCATTTCTAATATTATTGTTGGCTTTGCAGGCTAAGATATCAAGCTGTTACAGAAGGAAGCCATCCTGATCAAAATATAATGCTGACTAACAATACAAAGGTTTGTCATTAAATCCCCTTTGGGAATTCTAAAGCAAAAACAAAAGTTAGCATTGTGCTACAGAGGCTTCCTAAAAATCATCTAAAGGTTTCGACGAGATGGCTAAAAACAATGATAATAATTAAAATACTAGGATAGTTTTGCGATTCCCTATTAATTAATTATTAATTTTTAATTAGAAAAATATTGAAATTACTAATAGACCAACATTATATATTATTAAAAGTAGATCAAGTGAAGTGGGTTTAAAGCTTGAAATAATTTCCTAAATCTAATACGAAATACTTTTAATTAAATGCTTCAAAATATGTACATTTCAACAACCCAAGTTCACTGATTATTAAACTTCAAATAAAAACCCTTATAAAATTTAAAACATACCCATTTTTTCACTGTGCATCTGCTACTCCACCTCAAAGGACTCTAAACGCATTTCCGCCAGCGACGCGACGCTTTGCATTTTATGCAAAACTGGCCTATCAGCTCGATCTCCGCCTCTGCGTGAATGGTCCGATGATGGGGTGGAGCTCGAGCTCGAGCTGGAGCTGGAGCTGGCCACCATCCTTGGCCATCCAAATGTGGGCCCGGCTGCAATGCTTGTCATATTTAGTTGGCAGAACAAAGCGTTCGCCATAAACGCTTGCAAATCGCCACCAAATCGCTGGGGAATACGCTTTGCTCGCCAGCATGTTGCATTTTAAAGCGTTTTTAAACGCTAACAAAACGGAGCGGATCCGTTAAGGAATGAAAACTGTAAAAGGGCAAGGGATTTGCATTTATGCGTCAGGGGTTCAATAAACATTGAGTGAATAGTTAAAAAATGGTTGTTAAAAAGCGGTTAGCCTAAAAACCACTTAAGGTATATGGGGTCTTTAGAATACTTTAGAATGTTTTCAATGAGAAATTTGGATGTTTAAGTGAATAATTAAATTTTCGTATGTTTTTTATATATTTAAAAAAAACCATATTAAACTCTTGAGTATCCTTTTTCTTCTCTTTTTTTATATTTAAAGTGAAATTGGCTTCGTTGAAAGCTGATAACATAAGCTTATATTATAAAAGCCTTCTTCAACATAATATTTTAGAGCCATTGTTTCTATTCCAATCTAATTTTAGTGATAAAATAATAATAATAAAATAAATGAGAGTATACAATTTTTTTCCCAATATATTAAGGACAATATATATCTATTTGATATCTCCTTACTCTTTTCTGATTTAATAAAATGAGCTGCTCCAAAAATGGTCCCCGAATCTGTGGCAAAGGACACAACTTCAGATGTGTTTTTCTCGGAACTCCTAAAATTGCTCAACCAGTTCAAATCAACCTCACACTCGGTATCTAGTTATACACTGCCAAAAAATTCGAAATACAAGATTTTCAATTAAAATTAATTTAAAATAATTATGTAAGGCTGAGTCTAAAATTAAGATTTTCCAAAATGTATCTAAACAAATCTTGATTTAAGAATTGTTCATTTTTACAAGAAAATCAGCTAAACGATAATTTATAAACTAAGAGCTAACTAAGAGTAAAGAGCCATAGCAGCTAAGGCCTTCGGCTCGTCTTAAAAAATAAATCATCTAAATAGCAACAAAAATTCAAAATTAAATGGGAAATATTCTTAAAACTGTAAAAATTCCTGAGTATAAAATAAAATAAGACCAACCTAGAAATATGATATTTGCAGGATCAAATATTCGCGAATATATTATATATTTTCTATCAGTGCATGGCGGGAAAACAAGCTGAGGCCCCAAAAAAATGGTTGCCCCAATTTAGGTAAAAAACTTCAGATGAACTGAGGCGTGCGAAAAATTCACTGGCCGTGTCCACAATGCAAATGAGGTCCTTTCAGCGATACCATGAGGCCTGGACACATCCCTCTGATGGGTCTGTGCTCCATCGCCCGCGCCCATCTTGGGGTCGTTTGCTGGTGACAATTTAACACACAAATTCAGTGAAGCGTCAACTTGGGCAGGCATAAATTTACAACATTCACCGCTGGCAGCCGTCAGTCAGTCAGTCAGTCAGCGAATTTCCCCCCACACACACCGATATGTGCTTTAATTTTCCTTTTTCTTGCACTTTTTCCTTTTCCCCTTTGAGTTTTTTGCGATTCGTATTATTTTTTTTTCGGCATCCATGCGACGCTCCAAGTCGGTGAAGCGGAAAACTTTACAATCCATCAAATTAATGGAGCAATGTGTCACGAGGAGCACTCGCCGTCGCTCCTCTGCACTGCCTTAGATTCGCTCTGCGCCGGAGTGAGTCCGGAGACTGACAAACCGACTGATGCTCCATGCTGCTGCTGCTGGTGCTGCTGCTCCTGCTGGTGAAATGTCATCAACTTGAAATTGTAAATCAAGCAAAAATTGATTGAACAAAGCGCAGCGTTTGAGAAACCAAAGGAACTGAGCTGAACAATGGTCGCTAAAGGCCAGGGAAACGGGGCAAGTACCGGGGCCAAACGAAGGGGAACAGACAGTGACAATCTGTTGAGTAGATTTGTGCATAGATTATGCACTTTCAGGTTTCAGCTTTGACTCCTCGGTTGCCAAACATCTTGGGATCGGAGACGGGACTCTGGCGGTGCTCAGGTTAAGCGATGTCAGGGGAATTAGTATCTCAGCGTTTACCATTTAATCCGGAAATCTCAATGTCAGGAGCCTATATATTTAAGTAAATCAAGATTTAGCTTAGGCTTTATGATAATAGCAAGTGGCTTTTTTGAAAATATTTTTCTTTAAAATGTTACTAGACAATAAATACATTAAAAACTATTTTCCCCTCAAAACACACTTGAAATCCCAGCTCTCTTTTCCAAATTAAACCTTCTCCCACCTTTGTAATTTCTTCTCATTAAATTAAAGTACAATTCATGAAAGTGGAATCAATCAATAAGTGCTTATTTATCGAATAAATCCGCGCACGGCTCCGTTGGGCCCGCCATCACTTTACTGCCATCAGAGCAAACCCATCCCTCAGGCAGTGACAAAAGTCAGGAAACTTTCCAACCTTTCACCAGACACCCGGCAATATGAAATACAATTAACACAGTTAATGTGACGCTGGGTCAGCCCACATGATGGCACCACTCCGTGTCCAAAACCGTTCAGTTGTGTCCCCACTTTTGTCCAGAGGACCCAAGTCAGAGAGAGACCTGGAGCTGGAAACGCCTTTCACCGCCAACTGAAGTGCAGTTTTCTTGGGGCGAGCTTGGGACGAGCATGGGACAGACAGAGGTATGGCATAATGAAAGTCCTACGCGGAGGCAATGGGTGAAAACTTTCGCAAATATGCAAATCGGCCCACTGCCATTTGCACGTACAAATGTAACGTACATTTTATAGACTTATCACGCGACACTCGGCCGACGAGAGCGGTCCATAAATCTAAACGATATGCGACCCATCGCCGCCCACTGGCAACTTGCAACTTTGCAACTCGCGCTGCCGTTCATATTCGTGTGTTGGTCTTCACTGATGCACTCTTCGAAAATGTATTTATTTATATTTAAATATCTTGAATAACTCAAAAATTGATTTGTTGAGACGAAAAACGGAATCAAAGTGCTTTTGAAGCTTCAAAAAGAGTTTGGGAATTAAACTAATTTTTTAATTTGAATTTTAAATAAATATAAATACAAAATACACAATAAATGGTATTTCAAATGCATAATCCGGGGCTGTACTTTATGCCAGGATCACACACAGATCAATATATAGCAACGTTCTTTCAGAGACGTTTTAATCGATTTTTAACTCTTGATTTCATTAGTGACTATTTTGGATTTAAGATTTAGTAGTTTAAGTTTATTCAAATTTCCAACGGGATGAACAGACATATGTATATATATTTATTTTTATATATTTATTTTATTACATACATATTTATTATTCTCTTCTTTTTTTATTCTTGACTCTAAGTTGAATTTTAACTGCCTTCAAGGAGACACTGTTGCCTTATGACTTCAGAAATAATATTTTACAACTAACAAACAATTTAAGAATGATTCTCTGTTTAAATTTGTTTTGAATTTAAAGTTTCCAAAGTAATTGTTATTTCAAAAACGTTTTCCAAGTGTGATGTTTATGCTGCTGGCAGTGCCACTGCCTCTGCTCTTTTGCGTTTACGTTCGCTGATGTCGACGTCGTCACGAGTGGCAACAATTAATTTTCATACGCAGACGCAGTTGGATGGCAACGGGCTACTTCCAGGCCAGGCTCAGACCCCATCTCCAGTCAAAAAGATAGACAGAGCCACAGAAGTCAGACTGGCTGGCAGGCAGGGAGCGGATGCAGTTTTCGGAGTCTCTCTTTCGCCGGCGACAAACAAATTGCACATCGATGCGACTGAGATGGCGACTTGTGGCATTCTAGGAAAATAAATTTAAATAAACGCAAAGTCCGATGCTGCTCCTTTTCCTTTTTACCCCCTTTCATGCCTTTAGGTTCCCAGGGGGAGAGAATACGAATACGAATTGAAAATGCAAATTTGCGCGAAAATAAAATCAAGTGAAGAGGAGTCGAGTGCAGTGCCATCTTCGGGCCACAAGTGTTTTAACAATGTTTGCATGGCGCATTACGTGATTTGGCCACCGCCTACACCCGCTACACCCGATCTGGGTGCTCCTGCTGTGCCTGCTCCTGCTTCTGCTCCTGCCGCTCATCCGCATCCTCAGCCTCCCGCTGAATGGCTCCTTGCGTGTTAGCACCATGTTGAAATTTGAATAAAACGCAATGCGACGACAGCGAAAACAATGCGAGGCTAACTACTACGATGAGATGAATCTTGAATACGCTTTAATTGGCTTCAGAATTCAGGCAATTAAACTTCCATCTTAGAAGCATATCGCTCAGATGAGCTCTTTTGTGGTTAATAAATTTCAAGGAATTCATCAACATGTGAATAATTTATGTAATTATGTATGAATAGAAGCAAGGAGTCATACAAAAATCAAATTAAATCTCTTTTACTCCTCTTCTGGAAAAAATTAAAATTTTTGCATTTCAAAATATTTGTTTACGTCATTTAAATAATTTTTATTACATTATTTATATATATTTTTAAGTAATAAACAAAGATATAATAAAACCTAAGATATCTATGTTAAATTAAAAGGCAGAGAAACTATGTAAGTAAGTTGTAACTATTGTAACTATTGTCTAAGTATGTAAACTTCTACTTAAATTTGACATGTCGAAATACATAAGAACATGTTGCTAAGCTTATATTACTCCTTGAGCAACACTTATTGGTGTTGCCACAACAATGCTGCTTAACAATCCGGAACAACATAAAAGGACAAGATGCATAACCTGTAGTAGATTTAGGTTTTGTGCACCAAAGTTTTGTAACCTAATTTTTTAATGTAAAAAATATAATAACATTAATAATACCAAACTAAGGGATTTCTCAACCCATAAGGTTTAAAATTTAAATTTAAATTTTAAGAGTTTTAAGTATAATTTTATAGGATAGGGTAAGAATACCTATAGTGGAACTTATTAGAAATTTAAATACATATTTTAATAATCTAGAGTATTATTTTTTAAAAGGATTTAAGTACAATTTTATAATATATAAGAGAGTGCAGAAATGTTATAAAATTGTACTCAAAAGGCTATTCTAAATGATTAAAATATGTATTATTATCCTTATTATCTTTGTATCCTTCCCCAGTTACCTATCATAGTGTGTATACTCCTTTTTTTTTTAGCAAAGTGTATAGAAGATAAGAACTTCGCATCGAAGTGGGTGTTGCTGAGACTGCTGTGCTACCACTCGAACCCATTGACGCCTCTGCCTTTGCCTTAGCCTCTTTGCCTTGGCACTTTGCTATCATCGCCTTCGCCTCCATGCTCCATGCTCCATCCAAACCAGTCCTCCTCCTGCCCGTCTATCCCTTGGATACTTCTCCTGCCACCAAAACGGTTCCTTGTCTTTGCCAGCGACACTTTCAGGCGACGTTGGGCGTAGATAACATTCTTGGCCGGCGACATTTTGCATGTCTGGGAGCTACCTTCGGCTGCGAAGTCGATAAATTAGCGCATGCATCTTCATTTCGAGAGAGAGATGGTCCGGGAGTGCATTAGTGGCGGTGAAAGGCTTTGGATTTTGTATGAAGCTAAAGCCCTCGGCCAAATCAAGAACAATGGGACAGGAACCCAAAAAGTTAACTTGCCTCTCCTGATGCTGCTCCTGCTGAGTCATTAGAATCCGCAGCTGCGACTGCACCGGCGGCTCAAATCCAATTACAATGCAGAATCAGCAGGCACAATGGTTAGGAGGGACCTGGAACTGGCAAACTGGTCGGACCAAGAACTCGAAGCCCTGGAACTTGGAGACCCAGGACCAGCAAGCAGCGTCCCCCTTCGATCTGCAATTTAACCTTAGCTTCTCGGACATGGCCGAGAGCCGCTGGCGAGCATTGTCCACTCCGTGGGCCTTATAGCTTTGCCTTTGCCTTTGCTTTTGCTTTTGCTTTATTATAGCAACGCTTATACAGATTAGAATAAATCAACTTGTCCCCCCGCGAGGACTAGACTCGTTCTGCTCTCGTTTTGCTTGTCCGGCGATCGAAAAACGCTACCGGCAACAGCAATCTCAACTGGCCAACAGTCCGAGTTTGCAGCTGCACTGAGGTATGCATAGAGAAAAAATACCAGTTAAAAATAGCTCAAGATTGAATATTTGCATATGGTGAAGTATCATGATAAAGATGGCTTAATATTTCTATACATTTCACATTTTTTAAATCAGGGTTAAAGAGAAATATCGTTTATAAAAATCTTTATTCCAATCTACTGCCTTAACAAAAACTATAACTAAATATATTTTATATAATTTTATCTTATTTTTTATTAATATTTATTCATATTACTATATTTAAATCCTTGAGAGTTTATTTTACCTACAAGGTGCAGATCAAAAAAACATCCCCTAAAGTATGCACTACTGAATCAAGACATTTCTCCCTATTCGTAAACAATAATTCCCAACTGCTTCTGGCTCATCAGGCATGAAGCCCCCTAGCTCGGCAGTGAATAGTTATCGCTTCTCGGCCTTATGGCTAAGATCAAAGTGTAGTATCTGTTCTTATCAGCTTAACATCTGATAGTTCCTCCATTGGAGGACAACAAATGTTAAACTGATTTTTGGAATCAGACGGAGTGCTAGGGGCTTGCTCCACCTCTGTCGCGGGTTGGCCCGGTATTGCAGTACCGCCGGGATTTCGGCCCAACTTGATAATAAATTTTACTAAATTAAAATAAGAAAATACTAATAAGTTAATTATGACTTATTAACTTGAAAACTAATTGCAAGGATCGAACATCCTCAGTTGATTTTTTCCATTCTTTTGCAACTTGTGCAGAATCATCTTCTAAACTGCATTTTCTATTCTTGGTTTCTCAATCTTGTTTTATATATGGTATGCTCCCTTTATTAATAAATCCTTTTCTCTATGTGCAGGAAGTGGGATCTGGTCTGACCACCCTTATACTCCACAAATACTTCGCCGCGGATCCCCATTAAGTGCGCACCGGACCAAAAGGATGTTGGCGGAGATAAGCAGGCAAATAAGTTGGCTTACGCTAGAAAAGGAATTAATAATGCTGAAATGATGGGCTGCTCTTTTCTCAGTTACCCAGAAGAGACCAGAGAATCGGAAATGCGAAACGAGGTAATGGAAAATGCAGGGAAACCGCAACCAGATGATCTTGAGAGGAAATCGCTAAATATATTTACTGCTCACTCTGAATATTTACTGCTTTTCCTGGAGCTACTTATAATCTGGTCTTGAGTATCTTTCTTTTGATGGTAAAACAAGTATTGACTATTCTATTTTATGAGAAAAGTGAATAAAACAATACAAATATATAAAATCAAGACCATATTATTTGTTGGTTTATTAGTATAAAATTATGATCTTAATAAGACCGTCTTGTAATAATTTAAGTAATATTTATATAAAACATTTGTTGGTAATGCTAAAGAAATCAATTCAGGATGCATTCATATGTGGACTGGATTATGTTATTAAAGAAGTATTTTTTTATTTATGAGAAAACAGAATATAATAATGGAAAAACATGAAGTGAAGTCCCTATTTGTCAGATTACCTGGATAAAGGTAATTATTTTTTAATGCTAAACTTAAAGAAAACTATTTAGGGGTCTTGATTATTTTACTTTATTAATAAGAAAAGTTAATGAAAAATTTAATTAATTCCTTATTTTGTTGGCTTATTTAAACCTTATTAGCTTATCCAAAAATTCAAGAATATACTCCTATACCAAACTCCCCTTTACGATCCCTTGAAACAAAACCCTGAGATTTAAATGTTCTTGGAACTTAATGTTCTGTTCGGCGCACTCAGGAACATAAAGTTCAACACTTGGCAATGCCTGACGATCGACCCAGGCAAATCTTACAAATTAAACGCATTTAAGTGCAAGGTCCAGGAATTTTGATTGGGTCAAGCGAGTCGGCGGAGTCGCGCGGTAGCTGAAAAATGCCATAACAAAATGTGTCAAGTGCCAGACATAAATGCCTAAGTAAGAGCGCTCCAGCGACGGGGCGCAGCTCGCTGGATCGCATCCTATAAAGAAGGAAGAAGAAGGAACAATGCCAGGGCAGCGTCGTCGGCCTGCGGCCTTTTTGCTGTTTGCTCTCGCCATTCGACATGCGGCTCCTCGGATCGCAGCGCAGCGCATCGGATCGGATCCCCTTTGGATCCGCATCGCATTCCCTTGGTTCGCCTTGGAACAATAAATTTTCGGTGCGTCACTTTTTGTTTGCTTCTTGGTTTGAACGGGTTCGAGATCGGTTTCGGAATCGGGATATGGTTGAGGAGGAGGCTGGAGCTGGGTTTCTTCTGTGAGCTTTCCAATTAAAAATGCGCAATTGGGCTTCCCAATCGGAGCGACTTGTACTTATTTGTAAGTTGCACGCATGCTCCAGCTTCGTCTCCTCGAAAGGAATGCTCTACGTGGGCCTGCCCTGGCTCCTTCTCCTGCTCCTTGTAGAGTTTCCATTAATTTACATAAAAATATCTTAATTGCAAGGCTGCGAAGCCAAAGTCGACGGCGGTTCGATTATTTCTTTTTTGCGCCTATCAATGCCATGTCATGTCGCCGACGCCCTTAGCTCAGAACCCTGTTCCTGCACAGAAAGAAAAAACTCATTTTAGGTTTCAGCAAAGGCTTAAATAATACTTAAAGTGTTTTGTTTGCTAATACAAACTCTAGTAACTCTAAAGTTACTTGTATTTATATATATTTTATATTATCCTTGTTCTCTAAAGTTTATGGTTACAGAAGATATCATATATCGAAGAAAATCAAGTGAAGTTTGCTTAATTTATAAATATTTGTGAGAATAGTTTCCAGTTCGATAAAAATCATTTTCTTTGCGTTTTTAATAAAAATATGGCTGAATTTGTGTTTAAATATTCAAATAAAACGAATTGTGGCTAGGAGTCAACTATATTCAAGTGAAGAAAAAATATTAAATAATAAAAAAGTTGATATTATTGTTTCAAAAAGCCTTTAATTATTTGAATTATCTTCATTTCTTTGCAAAAATACAATTATCATTTGCTTTGGCTGATGTTTTTTCTTTACCTTAATTTATTTTTAAGTATACAGTTTACAAAATAAATAAAGAAATACAATTTACTTAAATAAACTAACTAACGAACCAAATTACTTCAAAATTCTTAGGCAGATTTTTTCTTCAGGTGAAGTCTTCTGACCGCTGACAAATTTGTGCGGTTGCGCATCAAGATTGGCCATCGAGATCCACAAGATGACATCCACAAGAGGGGCAGGGGCAGAAAGCAGAGGCTGAGGCAGGCAACACATGTCGGGCGACACTTGCCACTCGCGAGTTGTGGAGCAGCCGCTGTCCACGCTGTCCCATGTCCCATGTCCAACGTCCAATGAGCCCGACCGACTCCTTTGTCCATGCATAATCGCTGATAAATGCGCCTTTCGGTGCTGCAAAAATGATTTGTTGATAATTAATGCAGTCGGAAGGGGCTCCTAAAGAAAAACTGGGGGACAAACCGCCCAAAAACCAGTTTGCCGCATGCCGCAAAAAAAAATATTAACAAAAAAAAAGAACAGCAGCCAGCAATTTGTGCAAAGTTGTGGCTGTTGTTGCAATCAGGCCTTAAAGGCAATCAACGCACAGTAATTCATGCCGCCTGACAGCACCATCTCCAGCTCCATTCTCCCTATCCCGATCCCGATCCCGACTCCATCGTGATCCCGAAAGGAACTCTCCCCCATTCTCCCTGGTTTGAACTCCAACCGAAAATAAGCCGCGTGTAAATCGTTTGCTAGTTCATTTTTCTTCTTTTTTCAGCGCCTTCGTCACGCAGCTAATTGCAAGGCATTCGTGGAGCGGCGGGGAAGACGGGCGGGGGCCAACATGATCGCAATTAATGCGACTAAAGTTAGTTGGCTGCCTAATCGTGGCCACTTGATCAATTTGGCACGCAATGCAATGCGGGAGAACCGGAGATTTTCCCCACATCTTTAGGAATTTAGAGGAAAACAAGAAAATGCAACCCGAATTTATGTAGGTTATACAGTAAGGGAAAAATATAGTTTTTAAAGCATTATTCAAAAATAATAAAAAAAATTGTTAAGTACGGATAATACATAACGATCCTCTTTTTAATAGCAAAATGTAAAGTACCTTATATTTAATAATAGAAATAGCAAAAACAACGTTCAATATATTATAAAATAAATATAATATATAACTATAACATAAAAATAGCAAAATGTTCAATAGCGTTAATATATTGCAAATCTCCTTTATGTTTCGACAACAACTATGTATTAACGATTTTTGAATATATATAGAATACTAATTATTTCTCAAAAACATATATAAATTGTATTTTGTAAGACTATCTAAATAAATATAATAACCTAAATGACATCAAAATAATAACAATATTCGTCAAAATCCATGCAACAATCCAACTCGTTACTACCAAACGTAACGAATACGTTTTGGGAAAGCTAGACAGCTCTAAAATTCCTTGCTTTCTGCACTTTCCAACACTGCTACGTAGAGCAAAAAAAGCTAATACGCATTAATTTTCAATTTCAACTGCGCGCAAATTAGAAAATTCCCGAAAATGAACCTTGGAAATGCACTTTTAGAGACAGAATCGATGGTCAAGAAGGTTACCAAGGAGGCGGAGCAGTGGCAGCAGTCTATTCAAGCTGGCCGGATGACCATGAAGCAGGTGCAGACCATAACCCTTCAGATTTTCGACACCGAAAATCAACTGAACGCCCGTGATACGCGACGCTACCTTCAAGTGCGGGAGAGACGTATCAATTACCTGTTCGACCGCCTGCAGCAACCATTGTGGACGATGAAACAGATCCTGAAGAGCCTGACACGGATCAGGGACAACACCGAGCGGATGCACCATCGCCTGGCGCTCTGGATGGACGATGAGATCGTGGCGAAGCACACGATCACCGGCAAGTTGAAGACACAGGAGCTGCTGGAGCTTTTGCAGTTCCTCAGCGGACGTTATAGTGCCGAGTGGGAGGTCAAAGAGGTGGTTGTGAGTGAGTATGGTGTTAAGGTGGAGGTGTGATCGTGATAGGACTGGAGCCTTAGGGCCAGATTTTCAGAAGAGAGTTTAGTTTGCGAGGCGCTAAGCCGAGAACATATATTTTCGAAATTCTCTTTTCATTAAACTTTCTTAAATTAAATTATAAGCTGTTCCGTTTTGTTAAAATATCCTTATTGGCCAACAACCCAACGATTCTGCAATGTTAAAAGCTGATAACTCTCTTAAAGGATCAAACAGTTGATCTTATAAATACGGGGGAACACAAAAATGTATATCTTATATTTGTTATATCTACTTAACGTAAGAAACTTTATTAAAAGCCATATTTAATTAGTATATTTAACATAATCCTTACATAAAATAATAATTTGTAACCTTTATTACGACCACTTTAAGTTTTCAAGTCAAATTAAAACCTTAATAAAACAAGAAATCTGTAAAAATAAGTTTAATTTATAAATTCCTATATAAATAAATAAATATAAAAGGATCTTATATTTTAAGTATTTAAAATTAAATGAATATACTTAGGAACTCTGTTTTGTAGCTCATTTTATCCGATATACAAATTAAACTTTAAAATGTTTTTACATTTTCTTTCCAGGGGACTTGGATCACATTAGCAACCACAGCGAGCTGAACTTTTTGGTGGAGGCCTGGTCTAATTGTGGCCACTCGGATGGATGTGAGTTCAAGCGCTTATTAGGTGACTTCTACAAGAAGATTGGGCGGCGTAATCGTTTCCTGATGCCTGCCCCATGAGTGGAAACGGAAACCCATACCTAGAAACACTAAACTCCCTCCCATAAGTTTAAGAAAACGACATTACATTTTTGAATTTGATGTTATTTTTATTTGAAAAATGTTTTTTTGTTTTAGTTTTGTATTTGTTATCGCCTTGCTTCTTGCCAAAAACAAATCTATAATCTGTAAAGAAATTACAAAAATTGCAATTTTTGTTTTTATTTTGTCATTGGTTGTGTTTTTTTCATGTTTTTTTTTTTTAATTTTTTGTGTTTGCTTTGCACATTTATTTGTTAAAATTTGCCCCATTTTGTTGACCTTTGCTATATTTGCTCATCGATTTGTTGCTCTTGTTTTTTCGTTTTCTGACTTTTTGTAGCAAAACAAAACTTAATTGTAATTTGACTACAACAACATTTTGTTTTTGCCCATTATATAATATTTAATTGTATATATATATATATATA